>CM032623.1:4002152-4261336 GCA_019097785.1 Fraxinus excelsior | reverse complement strand
TCCGAGTTCCGACTGCCAGTGCCTACCGATTGTTTTAGGGATTTTGAATTTTAATGTCGGATTTTGATTGTTGTCTTGTTGAGTATTGATGTTGGAGGGATTTTTAATATTGATGTTGGAATTTGAGTATTGATGTTGGATTTTGACTATTGATGTTGGAGGAATTTTGAATATTGATGTTGGATTTTGAGTATTAATGTTGGATTTTGATGTTGGATTTTTGAGTATTGATGTTGGATTTTGAATATTATCTGTCTTGCTTGTTTACATTTTGATTTTTGGATATAGGGATTTTTCATTTTTGTATGAATCCCTAAATTTGAAGTGCATAACCAATTTTATGAGATCCATTGATGATTGATTGTAGGAGAATGGTCAGTGTTGTCTGTGTTGAAACATCTAAGTGCCGTCCTACACCAATTGTGAGATTAGGATTTGGAGTCTGGACATTTGATTTGGGGTAGTAGACTAGTAGTTGAGGTTAATCCTCGTTGAACCCATTAGAAGAGATTCCTTGGTTTCATCAATGCGGGTTATCTTTAATCTTTTCATTAAAATCTCCAACATGATTGATTTTTATTTTAGGGACTTCTAACATGATTGATTTTTATTTTACTTTTGTATCAGTTATGGAAAAATACTTTAAACGTAAATCTATGATTTCTCGTGATGAGCAAAATACCGATGAAAGGAATGTTCGAGATGAAAATGATGTTGATGTTGGAGAAGTTGGGGATGTTGGAGAAGTTGGGGATGTTGAGAAAGCTGGGGATGTTGATGTTGCAAATCTTATTGTTGATCCTGGATTGAGAGTTCCAATACAGAATTATGATGTTAATGTTCGAGACGTGATTCGAAGAGCATATGTGCAAAAGGGTCCGTGCCAGCCTCGCATTCATGCATTTCCATCCACAAGAATGGGTAACAAAGATAGACGATTTTGTGTTTCATGGTATGATGAGTATCCTACTTGGTTGGAATATAGTGTAGCAAAAGATGCAGTTTTTTGTTTTTACTGCTATCTTTTCAGTTCGAGTGATTGTTCTTTTCTTAATGATGGATTTTCAAATTGGAAAAAGAAAAAACTTCTTAGAAAACATGTTGGGGCATCAAGTAGTGCACACAATCAGGCTCGAGTTCAATATGAATCGTTCAAGAATCAAGAGCAAAGTATTCGATCATGTCTCGTTAAGCAATCTAATCAAGCTCGAACAGATTATAGAATTTGATTGAGTGCGTCAATTGATTGTGTTCGATTTCTTCTACGACAAGGTATGGCTTTTCGAGGACATGATGAATTTGAAGATTCAAACAACCAAGGAAACTTTCTTGAACTACTACATTGGTTGTGTGATCATAATGCTGAGATTAAGGCCGTTGCTTTGACGAATGCACCTGAGAATTGCAAATTGACATCACCACGAGTGCAGAAAGATATTGTGAGTGCTATTGATTCTGAATGTTTAAATGTGATTATGAAAGATGTTCGTGATAGTTTCTTTTCAATTTAAGTTGATGAATCTCGAGACATTTCAGTTAAGGAGCAGATGTCGATTGTCATTCGTTATGTGAAGAATGGGCATGTATTTGAACATTTTGTTGGTGTCCAGCATGTTTCAAGTACCACATCTATCTCAATTAAGGGTGCAATTGATCAATTCTTCTCAACGTGGGGCTTCAGTATATCTAATTTGCGAGGTCAAGGATATGATGGAGCTAGTAACATGCGAGGTGAGTATAATGGCGTCAAAACACTTATTTTGAAAGAAAACCCAAGTGCATACTATATTCATTGCTTTGCTCATCAACTTCAATTAGCTCTTGTAGCTGTGGCACAAAAACATCCGAAGATTGAAACTTTTTTTCACTACAGTACATAGATTGGTGAATATTGTTGGTGGATCGGCTAAGCGGAGTGATCTTATTCGAGAGAAGCAAAGGTTGAAAGTTATTGAATCACTCAGTGTTGGTGAATTATCAAGTGGATAAGGTCTCAATCAAGAAACTACTCTTCAACGTCCCGGTGATACACGTTGGGGCTCTCACTATGGTTGTTTAATTAACTTGATTCTCATGTTTTCAACCGTAGTCGACGTTGTTGAGATGATTGCGACTGACACTACAAGTACCGAAACAAGAGGTGATGCTTGTATTTCACTTGAGTTGATGTTAAAATTTGAATTTGCATTTAATCTACATCTCATGAAAAAGGTTTTGGGGATTTCAAATGAATTGTCGAAAGCATTACAACGAAAAGATCAGGATATTGTCAACGCCATGAGATTGGTGCAATTGTGTAAATTACAACTCCAAATGATAAGGGATGATGGATGGGAGTCTTTTCTTGAAATTGTTTGTTTGTTTTGTGAAGCTCATGAGATCAATGTTCCCAATATGGATGATAAGTTCATAACTATAGGTCGTTCCCGGCGTGAGACAGTGACAAATTTGCATCATTATCGTGTGGAAATGTTTTATGCTATCATAGATATGCAACTTCAGGAGTTGAATGATCGTTTTTCTGAGGTAAATAGTGACTTGCTCATTTGTGTTGCTTGTTTGGCTCCACATAACTCATTTGATGTTTTTGACAAGAACAAAGTGATTCGACTATGTCGGTATTATCCGACAGATTTTGACGCAGGAGATATCTCAGAACTTGATGATCAATTAGATACATATATTCTTGACATGCGTACATCCGAAGATTTTGAAGGATTACAAGGCATTAGTGATCTTGCACAGAAGTTGGTTGCTACGAAGAAACACGAAGTGTATCCATTGGTTTATAAGCTTGTGACATTAGCCTTAGTTCTTCCCGTTGCTACTGCTACAGTCGAGAGATCATTTTCTGCGATGACTTATGTCAAAAATCGATTGCGCAATCGAATTGGAGATCAATGGTTGAATGATTGTTTGATTGCATATATCGAGAAAGATGTATTTGATAAGATTGAAAATGATGTAATTATGGAACGTTATCAAAATATGAGAACACGTAGAGAACAATTGTAATAAAATATGTCTTACTTTAATTTTTCGTTATTTTTTGAAAGTTTGATTGTGCCCCCCAACATAAAAAGTCTGCGTCCGCCCCTGTTCGTGGGTAGGCTAGGTTTTTTGCCTCAACTTTCGACTTATTTTATTCTTTTAAAAAATAGCTTACCTTTGACTTATTTAAAAAAATTGAACTGCTTGTAGGCAGCTCAGCTCGTGAGGCTCATGAGCTTGGGGCGGAATCGAGCCTATATTTTGAGCACGAGCCAAACTCGTGGTTGTAAGGGTTGAACTGACCATTGCCACCCCTAGTCTGTAAAATTAATTCCTTGATTTTAAACACAAGTATTTACTAATAACCAAGGTTTTAAAATGCTGAAGACGTGACAAAATGGCATGGTCGAGTCTTAAACATTACAAATGTAAACGTGTTTAGACAAAACCTATGTGCATCTAGGCGTAATAAAATGTTTACTTTATTTATAATATTCTTAAATAATAAATAAATTTTTATTTAATTAATTTATTTAACTTAAAAATTAAAAAGTGCGCTCCTTTTGGAACCTAAGTTCGCATTAGTTCCATTTTCTTTAAGCATAGACCTCCATTAGTCATGTCTTTTGTGGCCGGCCTGCATTGTAGGCGAAGAAAATATGGCTAAGTGCTAACCATTTCTTATCACGCATTTTTCCAATATGGAGTGCCTTCTTCACTCGTGGACCCGCCTAGGCCTCGTCTTTTCGCCCCTTTTAAAAAATTGCTAACTCATATATAGCAATGTGCATCCAACATAGAAGTTGAGGTATGTTTCTTGGACAAAGATGTCAACCTGGTAACAGCAATAAAATTTGATAATATATTGAGGATTTAACAAAATGAGACTCCTGGTTTTCACGAGTGGGTTGGGTTGGAAAATTGGTTTTTATTAGTTGGTTTGACCAACTTTTGACCAATAATTTTAATGAGAATCGTTACTTGGACAAAATATTTCTTTGACTGAATGTATTCTACTCTATGAGTAGATTAATATAGCGTATTCATTTTTTTTCAAAACCAATTTAGAGTGAATGAGAAATTAATGTCAAAAGATGACTACTTGAAGTAGAAATAAATTAGAACAAAAATTTGTGAGAAATTGGAAAAGTGTCAATCCCACGTAGGAAAGCTAGAAGAATGTAAACTAGTTTATATTTGGGAAAATTAGGTCAAATACTTTCAAAAATTAACTAATTTGACTAATACCCTAATAACTAATTAAATCATTTTAAGTACGTAATAAATAAGTTTTAAACCTATCAAAATCCAAATCAGTAGTAGGTGACTCTATTCTAGAAAACTCCCAAAAAGAAATTTTCACACATGGAAAGTGCAACTTTGTGCATCATGACAATATCAAACGAAGGATATCCCTAGAAAACTTGAATGATTTCTTAGTTTCTTCCAGGCAATGATTCTTCTCCCCCCCCTTCGTCTAGTTCTGACTAAAATTCTCACATCTAAGTATTATATTATCGAATTCCAACTCATTGTTGTTAAGAAATTTTCTGTTGCCCGATGGAAAATGCGTATTTGAGCATAAAATTTCCCCTTAGTAGGAACTTCAAATCTTATTTGTTTGAAGGCATACATTTCAATAGATGATGATGAAGCATGTGGAAAATACGGAGGTAGACGTGTGATATGCTTTAGAAATAAAAGAAAGCCTCTTAGACTTTTGGGGAAGCTGGGGAGTTGTCATCTTCAGGTTAGTCTAGTATTTGAACAGTCTTAAAATCGAAGTCGAAGATGGGTAGGGTGTTCCCACGTTGCAGTCTTAAAAATGGAAATGTTGGCACATGTTGGTTTTATATTCAATTGGTTGATATTGAAAATGGAAATGTTGTCACTTTTTTTTAGTGTTCAAATATGTCCATCATGTGTTTGATGAAATGTCCAAAAGGTGGAAGCTTTTTTTATTGATGACAATGTTTGACAAGTTTTTTTTGTTTTCTATCTTCCCAAAGCTAAATGTGGTAAAATTGTGGTATTTGTCACTTTTTAAAATTTGTCACTTTTTAGTATGCGCGTCACTTTTTTTAGTTTGTATCAATTTTTTTAGTTTGTATCACTTTTTTAGTGTGTGTGTGTGTGACATTTTTTTTTTTGAATTTGTGTCCGTCTTTTTAAAAAAAGTGACACAAAGTTTTTTAGTGTTCAAATATGTCCACCATATGTTTGATGAAATGTCCAAATGGTGGAATTTTTTTTATTGACAAAATTTGACAAGCTTTTTTGTCTTCTATTTTCCCAAAGCTAAATGTGGTAACATTGTGTTATTTGTCACTTTTTTAAGTTTGTGTCACTTTTTAGTATGTGTCATTTTTTTTTTGAGTTTGTGTCATTTTTTTAAAAAGACAAAAAAGTGACAATTTTTATAAAAAAAAAAGTGACATTGTGTTACATTTTTTATTTTACACAGTATTTTTTACATCCTGAAAACCTTTCATACGATTTTTCAAAACATTCCTAATTTTAAGGGTATTTTTGTAAGTACCCC
This sequence comes from Fraxinus excelsior, assembly GCA_019097785.1. NCBI lineage: Eukaryota > Viridiplantae > Streptophyta > Magnoliopsida > Lamiales > Oleaceae > Fraxinus > Fraxinus excelsior. The sequence continues at coordinate 4,255,803 of CM032623.1, read as the reverse complement.
TTTATATTTCTCAAGTTTGGGCCTAAGGGGGTACCAATAGTCTTTGAAGGGAAGAAAACTTACATGCTAGTAGGTTGAGCCAAAGCCCACACGCGCTGGTCGCCGGTGTCCAACTTGAGTCGGGGGCTTGGCTTGGACTTGGACTTGAGTCAAGCTGATATATATTTTTTGGTAAAATAGTATTTGTGGCTGACACGTGAATTCTTGTAGAAGGACAGTTGACGGCTGACGGTTGCTGTTCAAAATATTTGTGTATGTTGAAAATACAAATTTTCGGTTGTTATACCTTTTGGACACAACTTTTCAATTTATATAAATAGATCCCTATACCTGCAGTTTTCATTCGCTCAAAAATCATAATTGATTTTACTCTTCTTCCAAAATTCTTCCTTCGCCCCTACGTTATTCATATTTTGCATCCAGCCTCTGAAAATTATTTTCGTGCATTTTAGTCATTCATATTGTAGAGAGATCAAAATACTAGTAGGTTCGTCAAACTTGTAATTTGTAGTGTTCCTATTACAAGTCGATATCGTTGTATCTTGGGAGACGAGTGCCGAAATACCGTCAACACCAGTGCGGGACATTATCGTCTTAAGGAGAAAGAATCGAACTCATGCCCCGACCATTTTTCGTGCCTTCATTTTCACGACGTTATTATGTCCAAATTTATTCATGATGATTCCAACAGGTAGGGGTGGACAAAACTCAAACTAACCCGAGCAAACCGATCGATCCGACCGGTTTAGGTCGGTTTTTTGAATTTTTTGGGCAGTTTTCGAGTTACATGTGGAAGAATCGGGTTGGGTTGGGTCATGGGTTAGCAACCTAAACCCGATCGAAACCGACCCGACCCAACCCGAAACTGGAGGAAAAAAATAGCAAAACCCTAAACCTAAAGATCAAGTCCAGCGCAGCGGCGTAGCCACAGCCAAGAACAAAGAAAAATGAGCTCTCTCTCCGTCTCTCGCTCAAGCCGCCTTCAATCCACTGGCCAGCGATCTGCTCGTATTAAAAAGAGGAAGAGTATAAAATCTGCTGGGTTCAGACTAGAAAGGGTAAGAAAGAGGGAGACCACAAAGGATTGCTTAATTTGTGGGTTTACAATCAAGTATTGATGTTAATATTTAGAGTAATGATATTTATAGATGATTAAGTATGATAATTTGACAGAATTGAGGATAACTTTGCTGATAGGCGTGGGCAAATGTTCTTTTTCATTTTTATTTTCCTTTTCATTCTTCAAATTTAACGTACAAGTATACGCATCTACTTTGTTTTATGTTCCCTTTTTTCTGCATTTAATTCAAAGCAGGTAGCGGTACGGGGTAATTCATTTCTTGCTCAATATATTTTATCTGGGTCTAGTTCTTTTGCTTGCTTTTTTATTTTCTTGCAGTTCTACAATCTGTGTACTACTTTTTCTTCTTGAGTTTTCAGTTTTACACGCTTGCTTAATCTGGGTTTTCTCTGATTATTTTTGAAATTTGATGTTTGGTTGTTTTTCAGTCTTCTGCTACGTTGTTTTTCACTAGTTCTTTTGATTTTTCAACTATTTTTTTAGTTTGTTTTCATTTACAACAATAAATTAAGCCTTAATGGGTTCTTTTCATTTAATATTTAATCATTATCGTTAGATTTTTTAAAATTCTGTTTTGTTTTTATTTTTTATATTCAACAGGTGTTCAATGGAAGATTTAAAATCCAAAATTTAATCTTGAAGTTATTTTTCAACTTGGAAAAGAAAAATGAAGTGTTTCTATTACTTTTAAGGATGAGAAAGTAGAGGGAACGTGCAGCACGTTGGGGACTTAAGAAAATTGGATGATTTTAATTTTATGCAATAAGTTTATCTCAAATCGATCAACCCAACCTGACTCGACCGACATATAATTTGGTTGTGTTGGGTTGGGTTTGGATTTGGATTGGGGCAAAAACCAACCTGACCTAATTCACGCCCACCCCTACCAACAGTTGTAGCACGGGAGAGTCCATATCGCAGAGTATAACTAAAATGGGCAGGAGTCGGTGAATTGAGCCTCTAATGTTAGCCAAGATAATGAACAGCAGGAGGCGGTACGGGCCACATGGTACGAGAAAGAACGAAAAGTTCTGGTTTTCCAGTAGATGCCACACACCCAAGCTAATTCTATAAAGAGAAAAAAAATCCTTCACTTTTTAGATTTTACCTGACTTTAAAGTGTGGATCGAAGTAAAGTAGGAGTTGGGAGTGTACAAAATTTCAACATATATGGGGCCACTTTAGGAAAAAAATGATGCCTCAATCTTCGGCTTTTCCTTCCTCCATGATTAAGTCCCTTTTTTGCATGGTTGTTTCTAAAATTTAGTAATTATTTTCGAATATATTTGAATAATTTTTTTTTAGAGAAAGTTGATTTAAAATATATTTTTTTTATTTGAAAAATCTCCTTTAAAAGAAGCATAAAGTTAAAAACAAGACCTGTAAATATTTATAAGATGCATAAACCCGCTTTCATTTCTATCAATATATAATTTAAACCGTTTAAAAACATTTACAAAACAAGCTTTAAATGATTTCAACATCTCAAGAGGCATTTAGGAAAAAATTATTTGTTTGTTTGGTCCCATATTGGATTCAAGTTTGATCATTCGGTGATAATTGCACTAACTTGATAATTGTTGAGAATCTCTATGTATTTTCAGATTCCTACTATGCACCTTCACTCTCACATCAAGACAAAAAACAAAATAATTTGAGAAATGATCATGTTTGGTACACATTCAAATTCTTATTTTCATTCTTATATTCATTTTCAACCACACATTTTTCAATAAAATAATATTTTCCATTACATCAATAATTTTTCCTTCTTTTTCAACCACACATTTTTTATCAATCTACTATTTCAGAATACATTATTCCAAAATAATGTGACTCAAATACACCCGAAATATAATTCTTCTTCACTTTTCTCTCACTTACTCTCCCATTCTTAGATTTTTTTTTTCAACTAAATTGCATGTCGAGAAATATTTTTTTGTAAACAAAAAATAATATATATTTTTGTAAAGAATTATAATGCGTGCGGAGACCAACTGCGCAGAGAGAAAATTCCAACAATGGTCAATTGTAAAACTTCATTACATATTACATAGGATAGAAGAATAGGTTTTCAATCATGCTATATGTACACTATTTTAATTTAATTTAATTTAATTTTTTTTTTTTTGTGTGTCATAAGATCAAAAACCATTGGACAGTTTAAAAACAAAATCAATTTTTCGTCCATGATTTTCAAAAAACAAAGACAATATCAAAGAGAATGTAAAGGAAGGTTATGCTTATTGTCTCAAAAGTCTGTGATTTCAAATGTCAAAACTATCCTGCATCACTGTTTCATTCTCCAATAGTGCATCTAACTCAAATATTTGTTCAAAAGCACCTCAACTTTATGGTATGTTTAAATCAAATCTTTGTAGCAGAAATAGAAAAAATAAAAAGGGTAATTAATTAACACAAAACGTTTATACATTTAACTATTATTTTGAAAAACGTCAATACTTTTTATTTTTTGGCATTTCACCATTTATTACACATTTGATTGCTCAAATGGTCATTTCCATCAATTTTCATCAAATTTCTCGTTTAAGTAAATGGTATTTCAACCATTTGACTCGTGGACTCAAGTCAATTTCTATGGTGCTCAATCATTTAGGACTCTTCTAATACTAGTGAATATGATGATCGGAGATAAGAGAAAATTGGAATCATAAAACTGACTTGAATCTGCAAATCAAATGGTTAATTTTCAAATGTTTGCACCGAAAAAATGGGTTCAAATAGGGAAAAAAGAGGAAAAAAAGATTGTAAGACAAAACTACCTTCCTTTAAATGAAAATTTTGATGAAAATTGAAGGAAATTAGCTTTTGTACAATCAAATGTGTAATTAAGAATGAAAATACGAAAAAAAAAAAAAGGGAACGTTGTGCACAATAATAATCAAAATTAGATACATTTTGTGTTAATTAACCAAAATAAAAATTATCAGCGCAAATCACGTTAGCATCTGCAAAAATGTAGAACACACGGGTCAATTCCAAACAAGAACCAAAAGAAAACGGTTCCCAATATTTTTCTTCCCACGTTCTAGCCAGCTGCTTCTTTTGTTCCGCCGAAAATCACCCATTTTTCCTTCAAATGAAACATCTGAAAAGAAGCAAAACAAGCCACAATCCTTTCCACTTGCTTCTTTTCTAGCAGTAATGAAACTCTTTCATTTTTCCTTACTAGTTTTGATTCTTGCACGAACCACCGCCACCAGAAGCGGTGGCGCTGGTGTTACCGCACATGCTTCCCTTTTACCTGACGCAGTTTCTCTCCTCTCCTTCAAGTCCAAAGCTGACCTTGATAATAAGCTTCTCTACACCATTAACGAACGGTTTGATTACTGTACATGGCAAGGCGTCAAATGTGCTCAAGGTCGTGTAGTACGCTACATTGTGCAGGGTTTTGGCCTCCGAGGCACCTTCCCCGCCGCTACCCTCACACGTCTCGACCAGCTCCGAGTTCTGAGTCTCAAAAACAACACGCTCACGGGCCACCTCCCAGATTTTTCCTCGTTCACCAACCTGAAAACTCTGTTTCTTGATAATAACTATTTTTCCGGAACATTTCCTCTCTCCCTTTTGTCCATCCACCGGCTATTGATTCTTGATTTGTCTCACAACAATTTTACCGGTTTGCTGCCGGAAACCCTGACGGTTTTAGACCGCTTGAGTTATCTCCGCCTCGATTCCAACCGGTTTTATGGGTCCATTCCTCCACTGAATCAAACTATGTTGGAGGTCTTTAATGTCTCGAGTAATAACCTCACCGGTTCTATACCAGTTACCCCCACTCTCAAAAAGTTCAAGATATTTTCATTTTCAAACAATCCCAATCTCTGCGGCGAGAATATTAACAAGCCATGTTCCGGTTCGCCGTTCTTTAACGTTACTTCAGGAGGTGGCGCCGCCACAGATTCTTCCCCGCCGCCTTCACCGCTACTGCAGAATGCTCAGTCACAACAAGGATTAAATGCCCTTTCGCCTTCGTCTAAAAGGAATCATCACAAAAAAGTTGGAGTAGTTTTAGGCTTTGTTACTGGAGCTTTGATTCTAACTGCAGCAGTTTTGTGCGTCTTTGCTTTAATAAAAAAGCGAAAAGAAGAGAAAGAAGAAATTGAAGCAAAAGCAAAAGAAGAAGAAGAAGAAGAATATTTTGCTGATGCAACTACAGATAATAAAGGTCAAAGAGACTCAAATTCATTTTCAGTTCAAGATGAAAGTGTAAATGCTGAAAGTAAAATAAAGAAGACGAAAAGTCCAGAGAAACCACGAGTAATGAAAAGTGGGAGCTTAATGTTTTGTTCTGGGGAAGAAGAATCATACAGTTGGGAACAATTAATGAGGGCATCAGCCGAATTGCTTGGGAGGGGCACGATTGGAACGACGTATAAAGCCTCAATGGGGACTAATTTGGTAGTATCTGTAAAGAGATTGGACGCATGTAAGACTGCCATTACAAGTGCCGAAGCATTTGAGCAGCAGATGGAGGCTGTTGGCGTATTGAGGCATCCCAATTTGGTTCCTATTAGAGCTTATTTTCAGGCTAAACAAGAAAGGATGATCATTTTCGATTATCAGCCCAACGGCAGCCTCTTCAAACTCATTCATGGTGACCTACTCTAACTCATCGCTTTTACCATAAATTGCAAATTCAATTTTGTTTGTTCATTTCTCCAGTTCGATTAATTGAGTTTTGGATTACAATACGAATCTTAGAATTTGTTTCTTTCTTTGGAACGAAGAATTTTTAGTAGGGTGTTTTTCCTTTCACTGTCTTGAGGGATTTGGATATAACGTGGTGGACCAGTGGATTGAGATGGGTTATGGTGAGAGTTGCCGAAAGAACTTTTTCTTTTTCAGAATGTGAATGGAGCTACAGTGTATTCTAGTGGTTCAATTAGTGTTGTAGAGACTTTTTTGATTGTGATTGGAAAATGGGTTCCCACTGTCTAATTCCGACGATGGTGGTTTGTCGCAGAGTCATGATATGTTATTGTTTGACAATATGGGAGTAACATGCTTTGCTTTTGTAGGGTCTAAAGGTGAGATATCTGTCACTATGCTTGTTCATTTAGGTGCCCACCATATTGATTATTGAACAAATGGAGTCAGCATTGCATCAATCATATGACACAAATAGTATATAGAATAATCTGGCCGGACTGGATTGCCCAGATAGAGATAAGAGATGTGACAATATTTGACGGAATACCGTTCAAAAGAACTTGGCTTTTATTTGATAGTCATATTGCATAGTAATTGTAATTAGCAGTTGGTTACTTTTTGTCATACTGTGGAGAACAAATTTCTCTTGCTTTGTTTTCATAATCATATCAAGTGTTGCAATTGCAACCCTTAAGTATTAGCACTGGTGTTGTTATCTTAAACCTAGTGCACACTTCCAAAAGAGATTAATTAAGAGAAAGGGATGGAGGCACCCATGATAGATGTGATCGGTTGAGTAGTCTCAGTTGGAGATGCAATTGAGCTTTCCTTGTTGAAAGCTCTCGTTGCAATAAAAGGCTCCTATTACTAAGCTTCTAGATGGGATTGTTTACGAATTTCTTACATTGATAAGATGAGAATACGCTGCTTGAGTAGGACGACCCTTTATCTAAGCTTTCAATCGATTAGAAATGAGCTTCGTCACCCCTTTGTACACAAGATTACATAATCCAATTGGATGGAATTGCTGAAGAGTCTTTGGTTTTTGTTCAACGTGTGACTTTGCTTAGCTTTTTCTTTTTTGACTTAACAACATAATAAATACATTCCATCTAAACGATTTGGTGGTCGAGTTTGGTTTGACTCAGGAAGTTCCCTCCAGCAGAGCAAAGCAAATTGTAACGAATGAGAATCTGGAAGTCGATTACGTATTCATTGATCCAGAACAAGAGGTCATGACGCAAGCATATATCTACTACTATTTACAATGGTCAAACTCAATAATAGAGGGGGAATTGAACCAGGCTAAAGTAGCAATGGGTAGTGCAACAAAGCTGTTGGTCCCAGAGTTCACAAAGAACACAAATAAAGCAGTAAATCACGAGAAAGTAGGAAGAACACAAGATTTTTCGCCCAAAGGGCCCGGATGTTCAGCCAAAGGTCTAATCACCCGTTCAGCATCCACATAAAGGGATTACGCTCTAGTTCCACTAAAAATCACCAAGAACAGAATTACTATGTATGAAGAAATCAGAAATTTCTTCAATATCACTCTCGCCTCAAATCACTCAGAATATACACAATCTCCCTTTTTATTATGATTAGGTTTCTCCCTCACATTCAAAGTTTCATTAGATTTAGAGTCCTTGAAATCATATTTTAATTCAAGTTCTCTATTCCTTAAAGATGATATAACAATGTCAACAGTCAGATCAGTTCTTCCATGTTCCAAGGCATTTCTAAGCTCTCTATATTTGTCTCCTAAGCCATTCAGCAAGGCTTACTACTTGTTGATCTTCAAACAATTTCTCATCGCAGTCAGTCAATTCTTGAACGAGTCCTGTGAATTTATCAATGTTATCTTCCAGTGTAGACGGGGGATTAAATTTGAAATTGTAAAACTGTCTAAGGAGATAGCATTTGTTGGGCATACTCTTAGCAAGATAGAGAGATTCTAACTTAGTCCACAGGCCTGTGTATTAGTGGTTTCTCCAACTTTCCTAAGACAAATGAAGAAAAAACGGAACTCCAAGCAATCTCATCTAACTCATGTCTTCCATAGACACTAAATTCAGGTGGCCAAGTCCCATCTATGGCAGCAGCACATCTCTTTTGTAACAATAGAGCCCTCATTTTTTGTCTCCATAAACTAAAATCCCCATTCCCCCTCCAAACTTCGACTTCAAACTTATGTGCAGTAGACATGATTAAAGATGTTTCACACAAGGATCAAATAATAGGCTCTAGCAAGTATTGACAGTATGAGAAAAGACTTCAAGAAATTACAAAATACAATTAGGGCTAACAATTGATCAAACGGTGACAATAATATCATGCAAGAAACATCAATTTTGAAAGTGTTTAAGGGGTGGTAACCTTTTGTTCCCCTACTCCCTCTGATCCCCAGATCCTCAATGAGATATTGGACAAAGGAAAGCATGAGAGGATTACTTACCTTAATAATAGATTCCAAAAATTGACACAAGATACTGAAAATAATAGGGGGTTTTAGAGAATACAAGAAGCTGATGAGAAGAAACCTCATAACAGGTGCAAGAAGCAACGAGTCACACAGAGAAAACTCGGTGGAATCGAATGAGTCAACTCAACTTACCACGACTCAGTATGAGTCAAACGAGTTACCACGACTTGGTACTGAGTTGGATCAAGAGCACTACAAACTCAATAAAAGCACCAGAGAGATAACCCAGAGCAAAAACGATTTTCGAAAAAAACACACAAACCTGTTTAACAAAAACTTGAATGTTTTAGAAAACTTAATTTTAAAAGATGAACCACAAAACTCAACCCAAAAGTTTTATTTTCCACAAAGATCGTTTCAAAAAATGTGAGTTCTATACAATCAAACACTTTTGAAAAATTAAGGTTTCTGAAAAACGAACACCAACACAGATCTACAACTAATAAGGGCTCTGATACCACTTGTTGGTCCACGAGTTCACAAAGAGCACAAATAAAGCAGTAAATCGCAAGAAAGTAAGAACACAAAGGATTTTTCGCTCAAATGGCCCGAATGTTTAGTCAAAGGTCTAATCACCCGTTGAGCATTCTCACAAAATGATTATGCTTTAGTTCTACTAAAAATCACCAAGAACAGAATTACAATGTGTGATTTCTTCAATATCACTCTCGCCTCAAATCACCTAGAATATACACAATCTCACAGAATATACATTAAGTACCCTCATTGCCTTATCACTCAGAAATATACAGAAATCACTCAGATTTACAAACGGCAAAAAGAGAGAGAGAGATGAACCCTAATCACACAGAGAGAATCTCTCAAAAGGCACTGAACAGTAACCCAGAAAATGAAGCTTCAAGAATGATTAAAGGCATGAAGATCAGGAGCCAACATCAACGGTGGAGATCTGGCCAAGTGTATGGCCAGATCACAAAGCCAAGAAAATTGTTAAAGGCGTGTAAAAATGCAAGCACGACTTATCAACCAAGTAATAACATTTTGGACCAAAGATCTGATTCAGCATTGGCCCAACACAATCAACTAGGCCAAAAATTTTGAGGCAATCCAATTTCATAACAAAAGCTTCGGATACGATGATGCTTCTTAAAACTCTCACCATCTGTTTGTTCTTACTATATCATTTTGCAAGGCTCAGGATTTTACTGCAATTAACAAAAACAAAACTAAGGAATTTGTGGCCATGAAAACCAAGTTTGTTGCCAACATTTTGATGCTTTTCACGAGATCTATCAATTTTTGAAAGTACTAGGAAATCATATGGATATGTAGTGTTAATGCATTATTCATTTCTTAGATTCTTTGAATGGCAACTATTGAGCTCGAGTTTTCATTACCTCTTGGTATCATAAGATTCATGAATAAGAATCCTTTCACTGTCGTATTTCTAATACCTCCATTAAAATGTGCCTTACAGGTTCAAGATCAAATCGTGCGAAGCCTCTTCACTGGACATCCTGTTTGAAGATAGCAGAAGATGTAGCCCAGGGCCTAGCCTACATCCACCAAGCATCCAAGTTTGTTCATGGAAATCTAAAATCAACGAATGTTTTGCTGGGATCCGATTTTGAGGCTTGCGTCACAGACTATTGCCTTGTCACTCTTGCAGATACGTCGTCAGATGATGATCCTGATTCTTCAGTCTGCAAGGCCCCTGAAATTCGCAAATCTTCATGTCAAGCCACCACCAAGTCTGACGTGTATGCTTTTGGCATCCTCTTACTAGAACTTTTGACTGGAAAACCACCGGCCCAGCATCCATTCCTTGCCCCTCCTGATATGCCAGATTGGGTTAGAGCAATGAGGGAAGATGATACCGAAGAGGATACTCGACTCAGAATGCTAGTCGAGGTGGCTAGCATCTGTTGCTTGACTTCGCCTGAGCAAAGGCCAACAATGTGGCAAGTGTTGAAGATGATTACAAATATAAAGGAGATAATGGATGATACCACAAGGGATTCATAGAAATAATACTTCTGAATCAAATTTTGAAACCTATGAAGAAATTATCTCATGTAAATTTTTTAAGAACTGAGCTGAGTGATCAATTATGTGCTCCAGGCTTGTGATTTCGAGAAAATCCAATCACGACCTGCCATTGCTGCAATTTTCTGGTACGAGTTAAATTATGAAGTTTGTGAAATGCACTAGGCTTGCCCTCCAAATTAAATTGATTTGTGTTGTTCCTTTTAACCATGGATCATTAGCATATGATGTTGGTAAACATAGTTTTCTTATGGTTCGGGCACCGACTTGACTAACGACATGTTTGGAAAATGATTATATTTTTAATTATTTATGAATAAATAAATTGTTAACTTGGAGCATGCTTGGGAAGTTAATTTTTTTTATAATCACTTATGGTCAAACATTTTTTATTCATTCGTATCTACTATTAAATTATTATTCATACATTAGATTCACGGTATAATTGCTTAAATTTTAATTTAAATAACGTACAAGTTAAACTAGCTTGTCTATGGTTAGATCGCACATAAGATTAATAATACACATTGTTAAAAAAAAAAAAAAAAGATTAATGGTACTACTACTACCCAAGCTAGCAATTAGCACTAAAAAGTTATTTAATTGAATAAAGACTTATAAAACGAATTGTTTGTATTGATAAAATAATTTTAAAACATTTAACGAAATACATAATTTAATCATAAATTCGGTGCCTCTAAATCGGAATTTTTTTAATGGGACGACTTGTAGCATACGTGACAGAATAATTGCACAAACTGCTATATGAAAGTGATAAGAGAGAAATAAAGTAGGCGTGTAACGTTGAATTGCTGCATTTTGAGTAATTCAAAAATTACAGAGAGAGTGCGCTTTAACAACTGGTTAAATTTTGAGTAATTCTAGATCAAATATATCCTAATTTAAATGAATTATTATAGGACTGATCTCGCACAACTTCACTTGTCCAAGTCAGGCAACAATTCTCTTGCGAACAATCCAAAGGCATCCCCAAGTTGTCAAACTTCGTGTACAAGGGACTTTTTTCATTTGAACTATGTTATATGTACAGTCTTTTTGTACATTCACTTTGAGAGGGCTGTCAAAGTGAATGTACAAAAAAGATTGTACATTTAGCATTTTTGTTTTCCTTTTGACATTTGTCTGAGAGATTTGTTACACGTACACATGTGTCATGCTCGGGGTTGACACCTCCCGTACGTGCCACCCTTACGTGAGGTGTGAAAACCCTTGTACATTTAGCATTTTTCTTTGCCTAAATGTTCATTGCATCATTCACCCCTGTGCAATACAATCTCAACTGTCCGTCACGTCAAAAGAAATTTCAAATAAAACTCACCTTTTAAAAGTCAGCTGCACTCGTAAAAGAATAAAGGTTGTTGGTACACTGAATTTGGCTGCAAAAATTGTCCTTGGAGGAAATTTTTGGGGAAGAATGTCTGGTGGTATTGCGCGTGGACGACTGGAGGAGGAACGCAAAGCCACTTCGTGATGGCACAGTGAACTTGATGGTGTGGCACTGCACAATCCCTGGTAAATCGGGAGTATGTATATTATTCCTCTTTCTCACTTTTAATTTGCATTAATTGGAAAAACTATGCTATTGATAAGTTGAGTTTGACCAGAGTAAACTTTGGGAGAATTTTATGTTTCTCTTGTAAGAAGGTTTCATATTCAAATTTGTGTTTGAAGTTGATTAATTTTACCATTAATTGTTGAATGGCCTTTTATGAAATTAAAGATAGTATTTAAGATTATTGAAGGGGATAAACTGAGTACATATACTTGTTCGTGACTCCGTGAGAGATACTGTTATGTGTGACGTTGATGCTTTTGCCTTTTTTTATGGCTCTATGCTAACTTTCTGTTGGTTAGATATTGACTCCTTTTCATTTATTGCATCAATGCTATTTTACTGATGATAGTTGAATTGTTTCACGATACACTTGTGGTTGGAATGCAAGACGTTGGATTTGGTCCAACATAGTTCACTGCAAAATGTTTTGAACATTGACTACGTATCACCTAGATAGCCATATTTCATGTTTAGATAATGGATAGTTTGTTGTTTCTAGTAACAGGATGTTGCATGACTTGATTCTGAAACTACAGGATGTTGCATGACTTGATTCTGCAATGGAAAATGAACCGTCAAGAATTCCTGCCATTTCTCCTTGATATCTTGTGAATTTTGAAATGACTACGTCTTTCCTCCTATTTTTACTTCCTTCACCCTTTGAACATACTGTTATCAAGATCCCTTCTCGCCGTAATCTCTCTAGGAACTTAGGGACAACTCCTTTGTTTTTGTTAACAGTGTTGCTAAGTAGCATTGCACTTCTTTTCTTTAGTAACAATCGAAGTCCTGATATCAATGATATACTTGCTCAAACCCTAGGATGATGAACATTCTCGTGTGGCTACTGTCCGACTTGGATGCATGGTTAACTTTAACACGTTCAACGTTGGACGTGCGAAATTGCACCAAAATTTGGAGATGATTTAAACAGACCAGATGAAACAAGAAAGGAGTGATCGTGTCCGGATTTTTTATTTCATCAGTTATTAATTTTTATCTTATCTGATCATCCATCCATAAGCCACTGTATCTTTCAAATTAAAAATTAACTTTTCCACAAGAAGTAAGTTTAAGTAAATTGGAAACTAACTGTTATTGCAAACATAGTTAACCTTCTGATTAATTGCAAAAGTATTGTTAGCTCGGATAACCCAATCGTCCGGATTACGCCAGTGAACACTTTCATTTCTGTTTTCCGCAACTCCCATCGTGAATTTGCTTCGCGACTTCCTTCTGTTGCTCAAATTGATCATCAGAATGAGCTGAGTGAACATGATGATTACTCCATTCTGGCTCCCTTTCTACATGATGATCTTATTCTGTTTTTACTTTCAGTTCTTTATTAGTTTGTTATATCCAGATTTTGTGGGATTTACTCCCTTTTTTGTTGTAATTAGTTTGTATCTTCAAAGGCCTATAAAACAAAGAGAACAGTTGCTTCTATAGTTTTCTACATGGTATCAGAGCAAGATCTGAATACATCACATGGTTAAAACGACCATGACAGGATCCACTCGGATGAGATCATCCGAATCTATTTCCCAATTTTTCCTGCCAAATTCTCATATGATTCCCAGCATCACCGTTCTCTTCAAATTACACAAAACAAGTTACATGGCAAACTGCCAAACTAGAAGCCTTCTGACAAAAAATGGAGACAAAAAGGGCAAGGAAACCGGGGATTCACAGCCAGTTCTGGGGAAGAAAAGCCAAATGTAGCTGCACCTCCTTCATCCGGGTTATCCAAATTACAGTTGGATCAACTCCACTCAATCCTGTCACAACTGCCTGTTAATGCAAATTCATTGCAACATTATTCTGCTTCTGTGGCACAAAAAGTTGATTACATCTCAGCTCTTAGTGCTAATACAAAAATAAAAACACCTTGTATAGATGGTTCCAGTGCCTCGGATCACATGACCAGCAACCACACACTTTTTTCAACTTATTCACCATGTCCTGGAACCCTTAAAATTAAGATATCGGATGGCTTACTTTCATCTATTGCTGCGAAAGGAACCGTCAAAATCTCAGAAAAACTAACCATTGAATCTATTCTTCATGTCCCTAATATTGCCTGTAATTTGCTATCTATCAACAAATTAACAGAAGACCTAAATTGTGTGGCTAAGTTCTTTAATATTCATTGTGAGTTTTAGGATTCACATTCGGGGAGGGTGATTAGCTATGCTAAGGTGAGTGGTGGACTATACATTCTTGAAGAACATCAACCGTCTGGGAATAAACAAGCTTGTGAGATAATAATTGAATCTGACTCTGTTTTCAATAAAATTATGTTGTGGCATAATATATTAGGTCATCCTAGTTTTCTATACTTTAAAGAAACTTTTCCCTTCATTATTTATTAATAAGTATCTTGATTCATTTCATTGTGATACTTGTCAATCTGCCGAACACACGCGTTCTCCTCATCCTATCCATGCCTACAAGTCTTCAAAACCATTTTCTTTCGTCGATAGTGATATTTGGGGACCATCAAGAGTGAATAATATATCTGGATCCCGCTGATTCATAACATTCATCGATGGCATAAATTGATTGAAAATCAATTCCAATAGAAAATCAAAATTCTTCGAATTGACAATGGTCGTGAATATTTCAACAAAATTCTGAGTCAATACCTGATTGAAAAATGAATCTTTCACCCAATTCTTGTATTAATAGCCCCCAACAGAATGGAATCGCTGAAAGCAAAAATCGTCATTTCGAGCTCTCTTGTTCACTCATAACGTCCCAAAACATTTTTGGGGAGAAACTACTGTTACTGCAGCCTACCTGATGAACGGACTTCTATCCAGAATCTTCCTAGCCCTTTTACTAGAATCATATCCCCATATCAGGTTCATTACTGATCTTCCAATTAAGACCTTTGGATGTGTAGCCTTTGTCCACTCAGTAAACCCTACGAGTAGTAAACTTGATCCTAGAGCTACCAAATGCATTTTTTAGGATACTCCCCAAGACAAAAAGGATACAAGTGCTACTGCCCAACTTCTAATAAAATGATTGTTTCTCTTGATGAAAATCAATCATATTACACCAGTTCTACCCTTCAGGGAGAGAACAGGGATGAATGGCATCGCTGGGATATCTCACCTTCTTCTTCTTCCGTCTCCCCTCCTTCACTCTTACCTTTAGTCTCTAGTCCAGATCCTTCAATCTTATCTTCAGTCTCCAGTTCAAATTCTTCCTTAAATCCAATCTCTCAAACCCACAAATTCCCCACCCTCATTACCTGTTATTCTTCAGATAGATATTGGGTTGGAAGCAGAGAAAAATCCACTTATAGACTGTCAAAGCAGACCTGAACAAGGTGAGCTGCATGTTTATTCTCGACGGGTACCAAAATCTTAGAATGTACAGGTCACCACAATCCAAAACACGGTCAAGCATCCGAACCACAAAAATCCCTGCAACAGATAAAGCTCCTTTTGTCCCACTCCCACAGGAAGAACCCACATCAGCAATCTTGATCTACCAATCGCACTAAGGAAAGGTACAAGGACATGCACTCAACATCCTCTGTCTAATTATTTGTCCTACAGTCGTCTGTCTCCAACATTCAGAGCATTGACAAAAAAATATTTCCATGACTAAATTACCTAAGAATATTCATGAAGCCTTAGAGAAACCCAAATGGAAGAAAGCTGATTGAAGAAATGAAGGCCTTGAAGAAAAATGATACTTGGGATGTAGTTGACCTACCTACAAGAAAATCTCCAGTTGGCTACCAGTGGGTTTTTACAATTAAATACAAGTCAGATGGGACTATTGAGAGGTATAAAGCTCGTTTAGTAGCAAGGGCTTTGCTCAAATTTTTGGAGTTGACTACATAGAGACTTTCGCTCCAGTAGCAAAATTGAATTCTATTAGAATTCTGATTTCTATAGCTGCTAACCTTGATTGGCTTCTTCATCAGATGGATATGAAGAATGCGTTCCTAAATTGGACTTTAGAAGAGGAAGTCTATATAGACCTGCCACTTGGATTTGAAGGAAGTCATGGTAGTAAAAAAGCTTGCAAATTGAAGAAATCTCAGTATGGATTGAAACAATGTCCAAGAGCTTGGTTTGATCGTTTTACGAAGTCAATAAAGAAAATCGGTTTCCATCAAGGACAAGCTGATCACACTCTCTTTTACAAACACTCATCCAGTGGTAAGATTGGCATCCTAGTAGTATCTGTTGATGATATAATTCTAACAGGTGATGATGAGGTTGAATTACAGAAGCTGAAGAAAACTCTTGCCACTGAATTTGAGATCAAGGATCTAGGGCAATTAAGATATTTTCTGGGAATGGAGATTGCCAGAACCAAGAGAGGTATTTCAATCTCACAAAGGAATTATACTCTTGATTTATTAGAAGAGAAAGGTATGTACCAAATTGTGGTGTCGATTATATAATCAGTCAATTGGCCGATGCCGACTGAATCGAAGAATGTGACTTTCATCATTGCCCAGGGAGGTCGTTTGACAACAAATTGCCTAACAAACCTCCACCTTGGTGTCAAAGGACCTGCAAAGAAAGAAATTACTAAGCATTAGTAATAATCCAAGAAGGTAAGACCAATAAAATTGGAAATCATTTACCTCCACCGATGTTTAGAAGATCTTTGCAACTTCTAAACTTCACCAACGGTAACACCTTAGTACCCATGTCTGAAGGGTTATATTGTGTGTGTATTTTCTCAAGTCTTACAACTTCTTGAGACACAATATCTCTAATGAAATGTAGTCTAACATCAATGTGCTTGGTACGTTCGTGAAAAACAGGATTCTTACATAGATGTATGGAAGACCGACTATCTGAATATACTACCACATAGTCATTTAGAACACACAGTTCATGTAAAAGGCCTCTAAGCCATAAAGCTTCTTTAATAGCTTCAGTGGTAGCAATGTACTCAGATTCTGTAGTGGATAGTGCAACTATGTGTTGTAACTGTGATTTCCAACTAACACAAGAATTAGACAAAGTAAACACATAAGCAGTAGTGGATTTCCTATTATCCCTATCCCCAGCATAATCAGCATCAACATATCCCTTTAGTTTAACACCATCGTTATTAGTACCAAACTTTAGACCTACATTACAAGTATCCTTTAAATACCTTAACAACCATTTTAAGGCTTCCCAGTGCTCGGGACCAGGATTAGACATATACCTACTAAGAGTGCTCACAGCGAAAGCTAAATCAGGTCTAGTGCAAACCATCAAATACATAACAGAACCAATCACATTCGAATATGGAATTCTACTCATGTATTCTACCTCCTTTTCATTACAAGGAGCTTGATCTTTAGATAGAATGAAATGACTAGCTAAAGGTAAAGTAACAGATTTGCACTCATACATGCCAAATTTCTTTAGCACTTTAGAAATATATGATGATTGATGCAAAAACAAGATAGAATTTGACCTATCTCTTTCAATTTCCATACCTAGAATTCTTTTAGCTTTTTCTAGGTCTTTCATGTCAAATTCACCATTCAAACTTGTTTTTATATCACTTATCCATTTAGATGATGAACCAACTAAGAGCATATCATCCACATAAAGCAATAAGAACACATAGTCATTACTTGCATCATTATGTTGGAAAATAAAGGCAATGATCAAACTTACTACGATGAAACCCTATAGATAGTACAAAAGAGTCAAAACGTTTATACCACTGTCTAGGCGATTGTTTTAAACCATACAAGGATTTTTTCAGAAAACACACATAGTCAGGTTTTAATTTATCTTTAAAACCTCTTGGTTGATTCATAAAGATTTGCTCATCAAGTTCACTATGTAAAAAAGCAGTTTTTACATCAAGTTGTTCAAGTTCCCAGTCAAAATGTGCAACCAATGCAAGCATGACCCTAATAGTAGTGTACTTAACAACAGGTGAAAAAATCTCATTGTAATCAACACCCTCCTTCTGAGTGTATCCCTTGGCCACTAATCTAGCCTTAAACCTTAAGGGTTCAGATGCGCTAATACCCTCCTTAACCTTAAAAACCCACTTACAGTCAACAGTAGATTTATTCTTAGGTTTTGGTACTAACTCCCAAGTTTGATTCTTCTCTAGAGAACTCATCTCATCTTTCATTGCCTTGAACCACTCTTCAGATTGGTTACTCTTCATCGCCTCCTCAAAGGTCTTTGGTTCCCTATCAGCCGCTCCTCATAACTCGCATGAGCAAAAGCTAACTCGGATTCATAACCGAATCTCACAGGTGCTCTAGTCTGTCTCCTCTCTCTATCTCTAGCTAAGTTATAGTCTACTAGAATGTTTTCTTCTTCAGGGTGTTCTTCTACTACTACTTCCTCTCTGTTCTCAACATCAGGTTGTTGTTCCTGAGTCTCCACCTCACTCTGTGTAACAGTGACAGATGTGCTAGGTTTTTCTAACTCCACCTCCAGCTGACCACTCTCTTTACCTTGAATCTCCTCACTCACAGGTTCAAATTCAATTTTCAAACATGGCATTTCACTCTCATTGAATGTGACATCTCTACTCACAATGATTTTAACTCCCTTATGGCTCCTATCCCACAACCTATACCCCTTGACACCTTCTGGGTAACCTAGAAAAACACATTTCCTAGCTCTCGGTTCAAGCTTTCCCTCACTCTGATGAGAAAAAGCAGTGCAGCCAAAAGTTCTAAGCATGGAGTAATCACTTAGTTTACCAAACCATTTTTCATGTGGAGTGTCACCATTCAATGCAGCAGATGGAGTCAAATTAATCAAATAACAAGCAGTCATAACAGCATCGCCCCAAAAGGACTTTGGGACTCCAGAACTTAACATCATGCAACGCACTTTATCAAGTATAGTTCTATTCATCCTTTCCGCTACCCCATTCTGTTGGGGAGTGTAAGGAACCGTTTTATGCCTTGTTATTCCACTTTCCTTGCACATATTATCAAAATCAGTGTTACAAAACTCTAGGCCATTATCAGTTCTCAAAAACTTGATCTTTTTACCAGTTTGATTTTCAACTTGTCTTTTCCAATTATTAAATCTATCGAAAGTGTCGGATTTATCCTTCAAAAGATAAACCCACACTTTTCTAGTGTAGTCATCAATAATAGACAAGAAATACCTATTCCCACCTGGAGTAGGTGTACTGGATGGACCCCACAGGTCCGAATGCACATATTCAAGCATGCTTTTAGTTTTTTGAACACTCGAGGAGAAAGTAGTTTTGTGATGTTTACCAAACACACAATGGTCACAAAAAGGTAAATCAGACACACAGTCATTTCTATCATTAAGAAGCTTAATCCCCTTAATACCCACATGTGCTAGTCTATTGTGCCATTTTTGTGTGTGATCAGACTTAGCGGAAGAGATAGAGGAGTTTAAGCCTCTCATCACTTCCCCAGTAGTTATGTAAATATCATTTTTTCTAACACCCTTAATAGAGACAAGTGCACCCTTAATCAATTTCAAAATTCCATTTCCAATTTTACCAGTGAAATCAGATTTCTCAAGTCGTCCTACTGAAATTAAGTTTCTAGACAATTCAGGGATATATCTAACATCTTTTAAAGTATACACAAAGCCAGTATCAAACTTTAAAGTAATATCACCCATGCCAACGACACTGTAAGCAGAATTGTCACACAACACAACATGCCCATCATTCGATTCATGCAAATTTTCAAACCAATCTTTATGCGATGTCACATGAAAAGATGCACCAGAATCAAGAATCCACTCATGAAAGCGAGAATTGGCAGTTAAGTTCAATTCAGCAGGAGAAACATCAGGACTTGTAATCAAATAGACTTCACCATCACAATCATCAGAAACAGAAGATAACACATTCACCTCATCTCGATCTTCCCCTTTTTCTTGTTTTTCTCTTTATAGCAATCCTTTATATAATGCCCCGTGTTCCCACAGCCATAGCATTTTCTTTCCTTAGTCCTAGATTTGGACCTAGGTTTACCCTTGCCCTTCTTCCTATGTCCATTACTACTCGACTCGCCACTACTTTGGTAACCATCATGACTGTTTTGCCTAAACTGAGTTCTACCCCTCATCATGTGAATCTCACCGCTTTTCTTATCATGTTTTTCAGCTCTCATCTCCATCTCCTTACTTCTAAGGGAGTCAACGACAATTTCGGGTGTCAACGTGTCTCTACCATACTTAATAGCATTTTTGACTTCACGATAAGTATCAGGTATATCATTTAGCAAAATGATAGCCTTGTATGTTTCAGACACCGACTCACCACAGTTAACAATATCTTGAACAAGTTTGTTAAACACATCCAAATTGTCATCCAATTCTTTTGAAGAATCCATTTTAAAACTGAAAAAACGCTCAAGTAAGTAAAGCTTATTGGGAGTAGATTTTAGCAAATACAGATCTTCCAACTTTTTCCAAAGTTCTTCAGTGGTTTTCAGTTTACCCACTTTTCTTAAAACAGCGTCAGCCAAGTGTAAAATAATAGAGGTATAAGCGAGCTCATCAGCCTCTTCTTTTTGTTCTTTTGAAAAATCAGAGGGAAAACTGCCATCAATGGCTTTTGAAACTTTTTGTTGAACCAAAATATCCCTCATTTTCTGTTGCCAAATAGAAAAATCACCTTTTCCAGTAAAAGTCCCCAAATCAAAATTGCGCGTTGTCATTTTCAAACAAGAAATACAAAGTCACAATTAAGCCACACAAAGCAGACCTAGGTTCACAATTATACACCGTTTTAGATTCCCAGGGTTTCGTAAGATTCACGATCTTAGATCAAGGGAATTTTCAAACGGGTAAGGTCTAGGTATTCTAGAGACTTATCAAAAAACAACCAGAGAGATAACAACAAAACAGTTTCACTCACAGTATATCAGAAAACTGATAATATGCTGCAATTAATCAAAAAGAACAAGTTTCAATCACGTAACGAACAAACAAAGCAATTACTTCCTAATTTCTAGCACAAGCAATGGTTACCCCTTCACGGTAACCCCAATCCTAATGTCACCCCACACGATGACGCGCTAGTGCTGAAATTTAACGGGATAAGCCAATTTACCAGAGCGGACTTGTCTGAGTCCGTAATTATCGAGAGTTGCGAGATTATTGCTTTAGAGCCACAATTTATGGTCTAAAGTAATTCAGTAATTGTTTTGCAGCTTCGACCGTTGAACAACCGGGGGCAAAATCGTCCAACTTTTCCTGCGTAACCTGAAACACTAAAACAAAAATATCAATACGTTCAGGAAATCAAATTGAACAAACTGCCTGAAGAGATCGAGTCCAGAAAACTCCACACGCGCCGCCACACTCCTCTGCGCGTGGGCTTCACGCGCCGCCACACGCGCCGGCCGGAATCTCACGCGCCGATCAGGGAGGATCGCCTCCACCTGCAGAGGCCTCCTGTGGTGTTGGTTTCTTGAAATGGTCGCTCGTTTCACCGGAAAAGCCAAAAACGTTCGCGGACTGATTGAAGAAAACTGTCCAGAAATTCTGCAGCACTGTTCACGCGATTCCAGGTCTGTTCTTGGTCGATTTTGGGTCTGAAAATCACTCCTAAAGCTCTGATACCATATGTAAATATAAAGCAACCAATATTGCACCAAATACCGGGCTCAGTCACGAACAATCGACACCACCAGATGAAAACCCAATCCTAGATCCCTTTCAAGAACCGGTTGCCTCGTATGTCAAATCCCACAAAGGAATTTTGGATGAAAGAATAGTATAGCCAACAATCAGTATCACTAAACTGAAACACAAGAGGGAGAGGTAAACACAGTAGCACACAAGCTACAAGAATGGCAGGGAAGCACAAAGCCAAAGACAAAGGTCAAGCCACTTCTCTCACTCACGACATTTGGATCACGGTGGAGAGGTGATCAAATGTTGGAATCTTTTATCTGTAAGAGACCCTGATCAGGTGGAGTGTTAGTGAGACTTCTATCACTTCTATTAGGTGGAGACCCATTATCCACTTAGGTTGGAGAGGTGATGTGGTGATAGAGGATTATCCTTTGAACTTAGGATCTATAGAGACTTACCGTTAGACATGTTTGTTTGAGTGATTAGTCTAGTGAGCGTGGTGGACGATGATGTGAGATATGTGTTCTCGAGGTGAGTGAGCAACACGGAATGGGATAGGATAAGTGTGGTGAGATCTTTGTGAGGTCATTTATGCATTTGTTGCATATGTGTTGGTAGTTGATTAACTTGATAATCTGTTGTTCTGTGTGAACGTGTGTGATAAGATCTCTGTGTTATCCTATATGATATCTCCATCGCATGTTTTATTTGCTCTTGATTGATTGCTGTGCTTATCTGTTTCTACTTGGGTGTTCTTGACCTTAGCCCTGGTGAGTATATGGAACAGATATGATATGTGTTTCAGGTGGAGACACGAGGTAAGGTCTGTGATGCCAATTTTATTGGTTACCTTGATTGTGCAAGTGTAAACTGTGTGTTTTGTCTACTTGCAGATTTATTGGGATCAAGGTGGAGATTTGTTGGGTTTTTTGATACCCAATAAATCCGGGCTATGATGTTAAATCTGTATATTTAGTTGGATAATATTTCATAGGTCTCGGCCGATGATTGAAATGATATATCGACACCACAATTTATGGAACTATCCACGTAACCCACTTGGGCCATTCGAAGCAACCTAATTTAATTAGGGTTGCTCATGGCCCAACCCGAATTAGGACGGCTCTTACCGGTTGATAGCCCACCTCCTCTTTGTGTTATTGGGCCCTTGACCTAAAAGCCCAACTATTCACTATACATACCCATTTACTTTGTCTAACATTAGACACAAGAAAACATAGCCGTTCTTGTCCTCTTGAGAAGAAGTCGACCATTCCCGTTGCTTTGTGCCTTCTCTACCTTGCTTTGTGTTCTTGGTATTGGATTCTCTTCTTCTTCTTAAGTTAACCTGTGTGGTTAACATTCTTGGCTATTTATCCTTCTCTTCCATAGCCCTTTGTGGGCTGAAAACCGGTTTTGGAGCAACCATTGTTGGAAGTGAAGGTTTGTGGTGGTTTCATAGATTGTGGTGTTCGTTTTGGAGACTGAGCCTGGAAAAAATTAAAAAATTAAAAAAAAAAAAAAGTTTACCAAATTGTGGTGTCGATTATATAATCAGTCAATTGGCCGATGCTGACTGAATCGAAGAATGTGACTTTCATCATTGCCCAGGGAGGTCGTTTGACAACAAATTGCCTAACAGTATGCTCGAATGCAAATCAGCTGAATCACCAATGGAAACAAGTATAAAGATACTGAGTTGGGTGATCCAGTTGACAGGGGGAGATATCAAAGACTTGTTGGGAGGCTCATCTACCTCTCCCATACCCGGCCAGATATTGCGTTTGCAGTAAGTTTCATAAAGTGTGACAAGTCAGTATATGCATTCACCATTCAAGTACACCTTGAAGCAGGTTACCGGATTTTGGGATATGTAAAAATGATGCCTTGAAAAGGATTGTTCTTTGAGAAAAATGAGTGGAGAAGTATAAAAGCATACACTGATGCAGATTGGGCAGGTTCAGTTGAGGACAAAAAGTCTACTTCCGGGTATTGTACAAAGGTATGAGGCAACTTGTCGCTTGGAGAAGTAAAAAAAATGTGGTTGCACGAAGTAGTGCAGAAGCTGAGTTCAGGGCTCTTGCACACGGACCAACTATTGACACAGTCTCTGATTTATTACTCTCAATGGTCGTCTTTTCTTTTTTTTTCTTTAATCCTAGGGGTGGCGACCTGCGATTACAGTGACGCAAATTTTAGTTGGCAATCAGGATTTGTTGGATCAGCCAATCCCTGCTGATCCAGATCAAACGGAAGGTTATCATTTGTTCATTCAGGTGTAGAGCCTCTACCACTTTGCACCTCCCACCCCTCATTTGTGCATGTGGAAAGAACCCGAATAGTATTAGACAAAAGGCATGAATTTTAATGAAAGCAACCCGTGGAAGAAAACTGATCTCTATTATGGGCTTGATCATGTTTAATAAATAGAAAGGTGATTTAGGAGTGATGTCATCATTAATTTACCGACTCTTTCTGAAACATATGCAGGATGTTGTGGAGTACAAGAAGAGGGTTCGTCTTCGTCAGCAGGCCAAGCAGTATCCTCCGCTTGTCTGAATATAGAGCTGTTTCGGTTTTAAGTTATTGTTTTAACTTCTATGAAGAATTGAACCTTCATTGTGCATCGAGACTCCTATTTGAGTTGAGTTGCTACGGGTTTCTCAAACTTGTGGAAAACAAGTGAGCAATGATTGTAATAATATAATATGTGCGATTCCACACACCACCGTTTCTTTTATTATTTTGGATGCTTTCTTTTTGTGTGCATTAAAAGAACAAGAACTCGGATGACCAAAATTAGTTTTCTGAGTACTAAAACTTAAAAAGCAGATTTCAAGTCCTAAACGAACTCGAATGGCCAAAATTCATCGTATGTCATAGCATAACAATGGGTCTTACTTGTCTCGTTGTTCTCTTTCCGAAATGATATTATGGGTCCAAATTGAAGCTCGATTTAGGGATGGCAACGGTTCGGTTCAATTCGGCCAAAATCATAATCGCATCACCAGATTTTTTGCCATACCATAACCGCACCATAACCACGTAAGTCGGTTCGATTCGTATCTTGGTTCGGTTAATAACCATGAAAATGAATTATTTTTTATAAGTCCAAATTCCAAAAGTCAAATTGAGAAAAAGAAATTATGAAAAAAGCCAATAAAAATCACAATAATTTTAGGGAAACTGTGCGGGAAAATGCAGAATCTAATAGAATTAAGTCATAACGAATCTAATTCTTTATTCAAGAAAAACAAAAAGAGCAATATTCAGAAAATTTTAGCATAACCACACAGATTTCATTCGGGTGATATAACAGAATATAGATGTCACAAAAGTTGATATCTGCAAATTAACATTTAAATGCTGGAGTTCAATAACTGCAGGTGCAGTCAAGATGATAAAGAAGATACCACTGCACATAGCTACACGCATAAATAAGATTTAGACGCAATCAAATTATCGATTTAGTAGCCTAAGCAAAAAGCAGAAGATAAATATCCATCCTAAATTTAGTCACAAACTAAAGGCATTCCTGGAAATGAAGTTCACGTGACTTGGCTAATCCCCAAAGGTCAATCCCCAATGACGAAATCACTAATTGATAACAATGGAGAGAAGAATATAAAAGAATTCTTACAACAAGAAAAATCATAGAATTGATCTGCAAATAAATTATGATATCGGGAAATCAGTAAATAAATTAAGAAAGCAACGAAGAAACCTTTTGTACAGTAAGATCGACTGGGTCTTTCGCCATTTCTTTCTCGGAACAAGTAATTTCTTTGGCTTTAACTTCAACTCAGGTGACAACCTTGAGGGCGAAACTGACGAGGTCGTCAGTCAGCGGCTGATTTGAGTGGAAGATTCAAGAGAAGTGGTCCAGTCTTCTGAAGAGTGTAATTACATAGGTAAGGGTTTTAATTACGTGTATGGTATATTGACATTGAATTGGGCTACTGGGCTGGGGCCTGGGTTATTGTGTTAAAGTTTAGTTAATATTAATTGGGCCAGAATTTTTGGAAGCGAAAAAAAAATTAGCCAATTAATTTTGAGAAATAATAATGAAAAGTCTAATTGTCCAATTTTTTTAACGGGTAATCAGTTCGGTTCGGTGCACCATAGTTAAATATCATACCCGCTCCTAAATGAAACGGTTTATTAAAATCAAAACCATAACCGTCCCATTGCACCATCGGTTCAATTTTTTTCGCCCCATCCGGTTCGGTTAACCGCGATTCTCGGTTTCCACAGTTCGAATTGTCATCCCTAGCTCGATTGCTACACTTGCACTCTTGCCAAAAAAAAAATTTCCGGTTCAATTTTTCTTCAATCCATTCAGTCATTTGTTCTATACCAGCTTTGGTCTCTTATTTTTGAGTAAACTACTACTACTACTATCTTCATTCTCAACGTTCGTGTGATGAACTTCACATTTTTTTTTTCTTTCTGTAGAGCTTATGCTTTTCTTGAAATTTAATTTATGGTCCCAAACAAGGAGGACTTGTTTGACGATGGACGATGCTTGTTTTCTTTACCATTTTCAAGGTGTTTTTTGTTTTCGATTTTCCAAAACAGTGAAAACACATTCTTTTTTCTATTTTCCAAAACGTGTTTTTAAAAACAAGTTAAAAATTTACAAAGGAAACACAAAACGACAAGTTTTAGGTGTTTTCAATTATAATCAAACCAAAATTTTTAAAATATGTTTTGGGTGTTTTCAAAATGTCAAAAAGAACACATTTTCAATAATCTGAAAATGGACACTCAAAACACAAAACTCAAAATGAATTCAAAATTAAAAACACAAAATTGAAAAACAAAGAAAACAGCCCCTAAAAGTTCCATATTCTCAAAAACATATATTATTTTATTATTTTAGAAGCTGATTTAAAGTACTTCAAATTATAATATTAAAATTCTCAAAAACATACTCCTTACCTCATCTAAAAGCACTGATAGCGTTACAAAGACGAAAGACCTCTAACATAATGGGGAAAACATGGAAACTTTTGCGTGTGACACAAACCACAACTACTAATGAATCAGAGACTGAATTTTCTCTCGTAAAAACTTGTAAAATTGAATATTATGATCTGTTATATTTTGAGTCATTTGAATGATTTTAGGCGCTATAGAACATTGTGACTTTTTCTGTCTTGAATTTTTCATACAGAATCTACAAATATTACTTCAAATTCGACAGCACTATGCAAAAACCCTTAAGAATTCTTCTTCAAGATGTGTCACTTATCCATCCACACAAAGCTCATTATACTTGGAAGTACTGATTCCCCCAATAAGAATATCAACCCCGCTTGGTGTACAGAATTTTTTTTACAAAAATTGTACAGACAACACACACATGTTGGAATTCGCACAATAATTTTTTTTTTTTAATACATGTGGAGCATGACCCCTTGTGAGGGGCTGTAAGGCCCCTGTGAGAATAATTCAAGCCAGAATTATTCTAAGAATATTGAACTCATTCAGGCTACTTGCGCTGAAAATTTTTACACTTTACTTGACAGATATACACATGGCATAAGGTCATTGGCTCACTTAAAAAGAAAAGAAAACAGTTTTTGACAGTTTGTCCACCGACCAAAACCTGCATACTGAGAACTGTCAAAAGGGGTAGCAGTATTTTATGTAGAAATGGCATTATTCTAAAAATTGAATTATGCGTTACTGATTTAACCATCTAATATCTATGAGTACAGCCATTGCACTAAAAAAGGTTTCTCATTTTATAATTTTCGAATTATCCCAATTAATAGAAATAATATCAATAATTTCGAACCCATGACAAAGAAACCAACTTTACTGAAAAATGACAATGCCACTTAATTGTCAAGTTTGGCAATACAACTCGATTTGATTAAAAAAAGAAATAAATAATAAACGTGTGATGAAATTCATTAATAATTATTTTTACTTTTGTTTAATTCTACACCGTGTCTTAACACATTTCTTGTCAATCAATCGTCAAATATATAACCACTAATTTCTTGTAATATCCATGTTTTGGCTAAGAATAAAAGTAAGTTAAGGTCAATTTTAATTTCTTAAGGTGCATAAATACCACATTTTTAAATTTTTTATTTCAGAACTGAAATTTATTGTTATCTTCACCCACTTCTTGACCTTTTGGCTTTATAGATTATGTGTAATTTAACTATCTTACATAAATTAAACTTTGATCATCTCAATTAATTGATATCCATATTTATGTAGGTCCACATATTCATTGTCTTGAATATTAAAAAGCCAAAATATGCTGCGTAAATGTCTGATTAAAAGTTAAAACACTTTATGAAAAGTGTAACGACAATTTTATTATAGATTATGTACTAAAAAACACATTTCAAGTTATTAACTCGCTTTAATCACTTTTTATTATTTTTTTGTTCATAAACTTATTAGAAATTTATATCAATCAAACTAGGTGGGTGTTTGGTGGGGATTAAAATTAGATTTTTAATAAATTATAACAGAAGTTTTTGAAATGTGTGACTGAAAAGCTGTGAGACTGTGAAAGATATGGTTAATATTAATTGTTTGACTTTCACTTAGATTAAAATTCGATTTTAATTCGAAACAAACATGCATAGATAACATTGATTAGATTACTAGAAATTTTATATTAACTCATTTATTAGTAAAGGAAGGATGTCATGTCCATAATTTACTTTATGGTCAAGATAATTTTTTTTTTAATTTTTTATAAACACGCCTTAAAGCTTATTCAACTCGATAGTTGAATTAGTGTCAACACTAGCAAGAAAAAAGTGGCAACAAATCTTCCATCTAATTTTTATTTCTCTAGAGTCGGTACACTACACTACACTACGGCACAACTAATGAAAGAAACCCGAACTTCGACAGCTAAAGAAATTTTGTCGTCGATTTTGTACGTCATAGACAGTTTATTCCATTATAATTCGCTTAACCAAAAAAATAAAATTGAAAAAAATTGAAAAAAAAAATACAGAAATGTATGTTGTTGACATTTTTTTTGTACCATTGACATGGACAACAAATACAGAGCTTATTCACATCCACGCAAGCTAATTTCAACACTTTTAGACAGATTACTAATCAACGATGTTTTGGGTTTGGACGGGGGATAAACTTTATAATGCAAAACAAAAATGTTCGGACACCGACAATATGTATAAGCGTGATCGCATGACAATGAACAATCTATAATACACAAACTAAAAGCCAAGATTAAATATATAACTATACCAATAAAATATTCAACTCAAGGGGAGACGATATATGACTTAAAATATATGTTTTTGTATTACCGCAAATGATACTATAGGGGATATTTATAGTGTTGGATATGAAATGATGTCCGTTGAATAAGGGGACACGTGGCCTCATCTACTCAACCGAATCATCTTATTTTAGGTATCATTTTTACCTTACTAGCCCATGACGAATTTAATACTCTTAAAAATGGACAACCATCATGTAACCTATGTTGACAAGATTTCGACATATTATTCATTACAAGAGTCACATCAAACATTTGAACATGATTTTATTAATAAGAGATCTTCAAAGGAGGTGGATCATCATTTGTCTATTATAGCTCCAAGTTTAGCCTCTTTGAGCACCACCACTTCGGCTAGAAGGCTTCGGTTGGCAAGAGGGTTTCAATAGGTCCATTTGCACACCATCGCTTCAATTAGCGGGCTTCGATGAGTCTATTTGCAATCTACGTGAAATGCTACGTAGGCTTCAACTTCACGTGGGAGCTTCGGTGACGAGGTATAACAGTTTTCCTCTAGGCTCAATTCAAGCAATTGATCAATTTTGTTTTAATCAATAAAATGGTTGAGCGTTAAAGCCTGAAGGAGACGCAAAGTCAAAGTCACAACGGCTTCTATCCCCCACCGACCAAATCCTTCATTTTCATATCACCAAATAATAGAAATAAAGAACCAATACCAATAATTATTAATAATAATCACTTTCTTCACATTAATTAAAAAATTTAATCAATTTCTACCTTGTTATCATCTTAGACTTGACAACTACTTCAGCGATTTAAAATTTCCACTATTCATCAGTCCTTTTAAGGTAAAATTTAATATAATATAATTATAAAAAAATCGATACAAAACTTTTACTTTTCTTGAGATTGAGCTTATGCATCCTGCCCAAGTTAAGTGCAAGGCAAAAAAGCCTCCTTTTGAGAGGTTCAAGCACATTATGAACGAGTTAGAATTAGAAAGGTCAAGGAAAGGTTGAGATTTAGAATGGATTATTGAGCGTTGAAACTCTTACCAAAAATTAAAAAATCCGAAAGAAGTGTATGATTTATCTAAAATTCAAATGAATAGTTGAATTTTAATATTTATCATTTTCAACAAGTCAGCCAATTTACAAAGCAAAAAATTTCTAGTACTTTCGGAATCGAAACTCAAGAGGGACCCACTATCCAAACATACAATTTTTTCCACAAGGCATTCCAAGGAAGTCGCAAGTTATCGCCAATTTATTGCGAGGTAACGCCGACCCCCTTTTTTTCTCTCTCTCTATTATTGGGATAAATAAGAAGAGAAAAAGGGGCGATGACGTTATAAATATATATAGATGCAACAAATCTACAAGTATTAGAGAGCGAATTGTAGGTAGAGAGAGAGAGAGAGGGAGAGAGAGATTGTCGGTGTTTGATTTCGCACAAATTTGCTTTCGAGAATAAAAACGTAACTGCAAACCCAGATGACAAGAACCTTAGGACGCAGGCTGTTTTTTGAATCGACACCACAATTGCTATACCTCACTGCCTTGAGCATGCTTCTCATTTCTCTCTCTGTCGTTTCTTGAATACTCCGTCCTGTTTATTCAAGTATACAGAATCCACCTCTTATTATAATTTATTTACAGAGTGATTTAGAGAGAGAGAGAGGAGAGAAATGGAGGGTTGTGGTGCTGCTGTTGATGCTGGTGCTGTGGGAAACCGCCGTGTGAGGGCGGCGGCAGGGACTAGGAGGAGGAGCCAGAAGCCGTACAAAGGCATAAGGATGCGCAAGTGGGGGAAGTGGGTGGCAGAAATTAGAGAGCCTAATAAAAGATCAAGAATCTGGCTGGGATCTTACTCCACAGCTGAGGCGGCGGCCAGAGCCTATGACACGGCGGTGTACTACCTCCGTGGCCCCACGGCCAGACTCAACTTCCCTGATGAAATCTCTGTCGCAGGGCCCAAAGACCTCTCTGCAGCCGCAATACGGGCCAAGGCGGCGGAAGTCGGCGCCCGAGTTGATGCACTCCATACTAACAATTTCTCTGCGGCTGGTGAATTTGGAGAAGAGGAGCACGCAAACAAATCCCTAAAACCTTCTTGGTTTCAAGAGATTGTTGACCTCAACAAGAAGCCTGAGCCCGAAGATTCAGATGTTGATTATTGGTGAAGAACGTGATAGAAAATCAACTAGAAATATTTTCATTTTTATCTTTTGTTGTTTGTATCATGGGTTTGTACTGATAAAAAAAAAGAACCCCCAAATCCTAGTTTTGTTTGATTTTATCTTGTTTATATTTAGCTTTTCTTAATTTTATCTTGTTTATTTGATCCAAATTGGCAATTTGATCGAACGTGAGCCTGTCGTGCTTTAAAAGATTTTTGATTATTGAGGAGACAGTGTGCGTTTCGTCGTGGAGGTGGCGGGGTTGGGCGGTGGATCCAAGTGGGGTGGTGGTGGAGGGTGGGGGGACAGCAAGGGGCCTACCATTGCTCGAGTTTGGTGCAAGTGGCTGTTTTTTAAGTTGAGAAAGTGATAAGATTTGATATTGAGTTAGGTATTTCCTGGCTCTCAACTGTTGCTGATGACTAGAATTGTGGGCACGACGGCGAGGAGAGAGAGAGAAACTCCAGTGTCTAATCATCTCTATAATTAGAGCTCAATTTGCACAATCATGGCCCAGTTTACAAATTTCGAGTGGGGGACACACACAGGCACTGTACAATCGTTTTGATATTTGTTTTGTTACATCAAGTTTTTCGTCAGGGTGATCAATGAAGTTAAAATTTAAACGTATATATAAAGTTTTAAATTGCACGTTTTTTCTATCTACGTCAGTTTACATCAATTAATGTTTGATGGCTTCAAGGTAAACTCTCTTGTCCTAATCTTTCGTATCAATGTACTGCTAATTGCATTGTTAGTGCGATAGTTCAATGATATCCATAAAGCTCAAACTTTTTCTTCCCAACCTTGTATCTTTTTACCTGTAGAAACTAGAAGATCAATTCAAGAGTGCATTTTTCAATCAAGTGTCACATTGAAACCAACAAGTACTTACAAATAATCTCGTTCACTCATTTGAAACATTAACAACCCGTGTGAAATAAACATTTGTACGCCTAGTTGAAGTCAATTCTTTCACTATTGATAAATTTATTTTATACACTTATTTGGACTTAAAAATATAGACATTTAATATTTCTTTTGAGAAATCACCGCCTAATTTATTCTATATTTCATTTATTAGGTGAAACTCGATGAAAAGACGTAGAATTGAAAGAAAGAAGCAAACATTTGCGAAAAATGAGCAAAATCCAAAGTTTGGAAACTAAAATGTAAATAATCAAAAGTTGCGTCGAAACTCACGATAAAGATTCGAGAATGCTACGGGTCGATTAGATGCAATTAGAAGTCAAAAAGAATGAAATATGACCAAAATATTTTCACAAATCAATTTTCAACTGCACAAGGATGTTCCAGATTTTCAACTGGAGATTGAGACCCCTTTTTGGCCTAGTAATGTTCAAATTGGAAAAGAGCTAATTCAGTAAAAGTGTAGCTCTTTAAGTTGTCTTTACAACCCAATTTGAATCGTCTCAATCGAATATTAGAAGATAATGTTATGATAAAAATACTAAAGAATGTGCAATGCTGAAATTTTCTCGAGAGACGCAACCACACTGTCCTTGTGGCGTAAAAACCCCACATTGGACACAAATATGAAGAAGAGTATAAATACAAGTTTTTGACACTTTTGAGCAATTTCCACACAATTTGGGGGAGAAAAACACATAATCATCAAAATCAAAAGGCAAAAGCTAGGGTTTGAAAAGTTTTGAGGTTGAAGAAGATTCTTGGTGCAAAATCCAATCTTTCCATTATCAAGATTTCAAATCCTGGTTATGAACTTTATACTTTTTATTTTTCTTTCATTATTATGAGTGGTTAAATTTATAATTAGGACGAGCAATGTAATCTATGTTTGACCCTTTATTTCTTTTATTCAAGATTTTAGATCTTAAATGCACGTGTTGATTTTATTCATAAATTTAATGCTTTGAATTCTTTGGCAAGTTATTCAATGATTTTGTAAGTCTATTACGAATTGAGAAATGAGTGTTAGACTTATATCACATAGTAAAATTCGGTAATTTAGTATAATGTGTAGAGACACATGTACAAATTATTGCGGTAATTAGATGAATTCTTAGAATCAATACTTCGTTTAACTAAGATTGATTCACATAGAGATATGAATTTAAATTAATTAAATAGATTCAATAAGAACTGGAGATGGGCAAATTGAATACTTTAGAAAAATTCGGCCGAACACTACAATGATAATAAATCTTGATTAACTAATTAAAGAGGATTCAGAAGTAAAATTGTAAGTCCTAATATCTATATTCATACTTTTAAAACCCAAATTCAATAAATGGTATACATCAAATTAATTTAGCTTAGTTATAATAATTTAGACACCAATCACAAAATTTATAATTTGTTTTTGATCAAATTAAAGTTAAGAATATTTTAACCAATTATTAAATAGTAATCATCATGGGAACGATATCTGAACTCATTGGTCAACTATATTACTTGTTACCATTCGTACACTTGCGGAATATAAAAATTGACAACAAATTTTTGGTGTCGCTGTCGAAGAACTATTTTTATTTAATGTTGGTTTTAATTATTTCTCGCTTTTGTTTGAATTTCTTTTTTCAATTGATCTACATGTTTTTCTTTGCTCCATTGACAAGGTTTAGCAAGAAGCAAGAGGTCAAAAATTCACAATGATTAATCCCGACTTAAATGAAATTGACATGCTCTTTGGAGAATTTCTTTTCAAACAAGAACTTAAAAAGTAGGAATACGATCAACCCATTGTATTTTATAAGGATGACTTTCCAAATGGACTAAATATCAAATTTATTGTTTATGAGAGAGGATTAAACCAACTTGTGAATATTGTGGGGCATTGCATCTTATAAAAAACTGCTTGGTATTGGTGACTCCGGAGGAAGTAAGGAAAGCTATATTTGATGATCCATATGAACAAAACGATGACGGTAAAATAGTTACGGGAGACATCATCATGCATAAATATAAATGGATTGAAGATCAAGTAATTTTAGATGAGTCAAATAACATGCCAATGGAGGATCTCTTCATTATTCAACCCGAGGAACCAACTACAGATGAAAAACATGTAGAAACAAATAGATTAATCATGAAGGGGCTAAATGAATTAGGGCATTTAAAGAAGATGAGATTAGCACGCAAACCTCCAACTTCATTGATTTTGTGATTAAAGTCGATGAGAAAATTGAAGTATTCTTTGTTGAGTTCAGATTGGACAATTTAGGCACGGTATACCGTATTCAAAAGGGTAAAGTACGATTTTGGAGGACTTGTGAAATATGGAAAAAATTTAAAATGAGCAAGCTAAGCATGACCTCCAAAGCCATATTCAAAGGGTCATGATGCACTTATGCTAAAGACTTTAAATTAAGTATTTATTGGGAGACAACCAAGTTTCTTACCCATTTATACATTGTGATTACGCTAAAAGAATAACGTGATATTTGTAGCACAATTTTAGAGTGTCGATTCCACAGGGAGATGGAAGAAATGCTCAAATGATCAAAAGGATGGATGTTCTCTCGTTTGTAAAGTAGAATTTGTTGTTTGAATAAAATTAAGAATTCAATGTTGAAGTAATGAAAATAACATGAATATTTTGATGTAGTGAAACATCGAGATTTCCTCCATTGGATTGGATCAATCTCATCAATTATTCATTTTTATAACTCAATTAGAAGCATTCATCCCAACTCTCTAATCAGAAGATATAACGTTACAAATCACTTTCAATTGTAATCCTAGAATCGTAACTTCCTATAACACATTTTCACTATTTTTATTGAAATAAGATCGAGAATCGACCATATACATCAAGTATAAGGCAGTAATCAATCCACCAATAAGTAAAATTGAGATTGAAACTCAGCAAATAGTTTAATTCTTCAATGAAAAAAATATGATTGAATCCATGAAAAATCTAGTAAAGATTAAACCCAAAATATTTATGAAAAGAAAATCCAAATCCTAGAATTGTTTGGTAATAAAAAATCAAATTACATGAATAAAAAGATGAGAAATCACCAATTCCAATCGAGTTCATTCCTAACTTCAACAAACTTTTTAGTTCTTCATTGAGATTCTTGAGCAAAAACCACAGAATAATATGTATGGAGGCGTCTGCCCTCATTTTGGTACTTTCTAGGGTTGAAATATCGTGAAAGAGGTTGATTTTCATAAGAGTTTAACATGAAGTAGGAAACTGAGATCGTGTCAAAATTTATTACTATGCGATCACATAGTAGTGGGAGTTGCGGTCGAATAGAACAACCAAACTGGGTGCTGGATTCTCTGAAGAGCCGCATGCGACCACATAGGAAATAGGCTATGCGATCGCATAACTTATTTCATTTTCCACTTGTTACGTTTTGGCCCTTAAACTTCGTTCCTCATTTCATGACTTCTTTTTCCACTTCCTCTTCTTCCCATGCTTAATTCCTTAGCCCAATTTGACGTCACCATCTTCATATCTTTGTTTTGTCTTCCGAGTCATCTTTTGGATATTTACAATTTGGTCCCTGAACTTTCATTTCCTTTAATTTGATCATTTTTTTACTTGTTTCTCCTTATTCCCACTACATTCATTATGTTGTCTTGCAAAACGTAAATTACATAGAATGAAGCTATATGCCAACATATTAATCAATAATATTCCTTATTTTAACAGTAAAATAAGTGTAAAATACACTTATCATATTGCATATAGTCTATTAAGGTGCATTAGTTTTATGCATGTTTTTGTTTCAATAAAGAGGATTATCATATCGATATTAAGCATATTAAAAGAAAATCATATATTTGAATAAAAAAACAATAGAAAAGATACATGGCACATTTTTCAAAGCTCCAGGGACGTCAAGGAAAAATTTGGATATCATATACGCCACATTATTGCTTTTAAACTATCTTTTAACTTTTATATTTGTCTTCTTTCATTTTTCAAAGGTACATAGATATCAAACAAAATGTAGCTTAGAAAAGAATAGAACGAACTAATCCACAAGCCACCTCAGATATTAGACATAAAATTTGGGAGTACATTCTTCATTTCTTCCCTACCCATTTATGTGTTTTACTAGACTTTAAGATATTGAGGACAATGTCTACTTTAAATTCGGGGGTGAATAAATATTAAGTTTTTAGTTTTTGTGTGCGATTCTGTGTTTGTTGTTTTATTAAAATACAAAAAAATAAAATAAAATTCATAAAAATAAAAATAAAACAAAAAGATTTCTTATTTATTATATGCTTATGTGGGTTAGGTAACCTTGATATATTTGAAATTATGTATTAATTTATGAATTGTGGATATGTTTCAAACTTAGATTAATTGATTATTATCCATGTAAAGTTTGATACTATTTGAGCACATGAATTAAGTTTAGCATTATAAATTAATGGGTTGATTCATATGCTTAATATGTTGAAATAATAGAACTTAGATGCTATATCCAAAAATTACTACAATATATATCTTTCGACCAAATTTAGATTAGTTTGGAGGTGATTTTACTGTAGTAGGGAAATATGAATATGAATGAGAATTTCATGTGTGTAAATTGTCGTGTAAATTGTCTAATATCAATATAATAAAAATTAGGTGAAAATCTTAAGTTATAGGTTGATTTTTGAGAATGAGTGTTTAATGAGGAGTATTGCACTAATCTTGGCAAAAAAAAAAAATCTTATTGTGAAATGTCTCTTCATAATCTTTATAACTCGAGTGATTAAGCCTGGAAGGATATCTAAAAACCTAGTACCCTATGTTGATCTGACCTAGGAGTAATCGGTCTAAAACTTACTATAAGTGTCATTTAAAAATCTTAATGTATAGAAATCTGCACATAAGATAAAAATAATAATAATTATGTATTTGCATACTACATGTCTTGGTTACGTCTCAAATACTTACTTGAAAAAGTTAGATCTTTAACAAGGGATTGTTAGCCAAGTTGAGCCTTGGAGGTTGAAGTAATCAAAATTTGAAAAGTGCTTATTTGTTGAAGTACTGACTTGTAATTAGCGAGATCCATCTAAATTAAAGAGGATGGGGAGTTGGTATAAAAATTCAGCCTTAAATCACACACTAAGAAATGAGTAAAAAAGAATAAATTTGAGGGTAAATGAATCTTACGAATGATGAAAGTAAAAACTGAACCATCGATGGTTAAAAATTGAAACAACTCGTGAATTTATAATGTTTCACTTAATTTATAGTGTTCATAAACTTATTAGAAATTTATATCAACCAACATTGACTAGATTACTAGATATTTTATATTAACTCATTTATTAGTAAATGAAGGATGTCATGTCCATAATTTACTTTATGGTCAAGATAATATTTTTTGATAAACACGCGTTTAGCTTATTCAGCTCGATAGTTGAATAGTGTCAACACTTGCAAGAAAAAAGTGGCAACAAATCTTTCATCTGATTCTTATTTATCTAGAGTCGGTACACCACACTAGCACAATTAATGAAAGATGCCCGAACTTGGATAGCTTAAGAATTTTTTTGTCAATGATTTTGTACGTCATAGATAGTTTATTCCATTATAATTTGCTTAACCAAAAAAAAAAAAAATGAAAATAAGTAGTTGAAATGTAGTTGTTGTTGACCTCGTTTTTTGTACCGTTGATGTGAACAACAAATGTCGAGTCCACTCGCATTCACGCAAGCAATTTCAACACGTTTGGACAAATTACTAGTCGACGATATTTTGAGTTTGGACGAGAGATAAGCTTTATAACGCGAGACAAAAATGTTCGGATGTCGACAATATGTATGAGCGGGATCGCATGATAAAAAAACAATCCATAATACACAAATTAAAAGTTAAGATCAAACATCTAACTCTACCAATAAAATATTCAACTCAAGAGGAGATGATATATGTCTTAAAAATATATGTATTTGCCCCAAATGATACTAGAGGAGATATTTATGGTGTTACATATGAAATGATGTCCATTGGATAAGCGACACGTTGTCTTATCTGTTCAACTGAAGCATCTTATCCTAGGTATTAATTTGATTCTACTAACTTGTGGCACATTTAATACTCTTAAAAAGGGGTAGCCACCCTACAAACTATATTGACAAGACTTCAATATATTACTAATTACAAGAGTCACATCAAACATTCGAAGATGATTTTATTAATAGGAGATCTTCAATGGAGGTGTGTCGTCACTTGTCATGATAGGGTTTTGAATTTAGCCTCCTTGAGTACCACCACTTCAGCTAGAGGGCTTCGAGCAGCAAGAGGGTTTAAGTAGATCCATTTGCACACCACTGCTTCGGTTAAAGGGTTTTGATATGTCTATTTGCACACCATCGCTTCAATTAGAGGGCTTCGATAAGTCTATTTGTACTCCATGTGGAATGCTGCATAATCTTCACGTGGGAGCTTTGGTAGCAAGGTGTAACAGTTGTCCTCTAGGCTCAACTCAAACAATTAATCAATTTTGTTTTAATTAATAAAACGGTTCAACGTTGAAGCCTGGAGGAGACGCAAAGTCAAGTCACAACGGTTTTTATTAACCACCGACCAAATCCCCCATTTTCATATCACCGAATAATAGAAATAAAGACGAACCAATAACAATAATTATTAATAATAATCACTTTCTTCACATTAATTAAAATATTTAATCAATTTCACCCTCGTTATCATCTTAGACTTGACAACTACTTCGGCAATTTAAAATTTCCAAAATTTTCACTACTCATCAGTCCTTTAAGGTAAAATCTCATATAATATAAATATAAAAAATCAATGCAAAACTTTACATTCTTGAGATTGAGCTTAAGCCTTTCCTTCCCAACTTATGTGCAAGGCAAAAAAAGCCTCATTTTGAGTGGTTCAAGCCCATTATGAACGAGTTGGAATTCGATAGGTCAAGACTAGTTTATCAGAAAGGTTGAGATTTATAATGGATTCTTGAACGTTAAAACTCTTATAGAAATTTATAAATTCAAAAGAAATGTATGATTTATCTAAAATTCAAACGAATAGTTGAATTTTACTATTTATCATTTTGAACAAATCAATTTACGAAGCAAAACTTTATTAGTACTTTCACAATATTGAAACAAAAAAGGGGCCAACTATCCAAGCATACAATTTTGAACCATTCTACAATTACAGAAAAAAAATACCGAAACATTACAGAGAACACACATGGGGTGGGCCCCATTTTTTGGACAATATTTAATTCACATGGGGGCCACCCTCATGTGAGTGTCTGTACGCTTTCTGGCAAAATAATTTATGTACAAGCATAATTTTTCTACAATTTTTTCCTCAAAGCATTCAAGGATAAAAGGACATGCGACTGTAAGTTATCGCCAATTTATCAATATATTGCGAGGTAGCGCTGATCCCCATTTTTTTCTCTCTCTATTATTGAGATAAAGAAGAATAGAAAAAGGGGCGATGGCGTTATAAATATATATAGATGCAACAAATCTACAAGAGAGAGAGAGAGAGAGAGAGAGAGAGAGAGATTTTGTCGGTGTTTGATTTTGGCACAAATTTGCTTTCGAGAATAAAAAAACGTAATTGCAAACACAAATGACAAGAACCTTAATACGTAGGATATTTTTTGAAGCGACGCTACAATTGCTATACCACACTACTTTGAGCATGCTTATCATTTCTCTAAGTCGTTTCTTGAATACTCTGTCCTATTTATTCAAGTATACAGAAGCCACCTGTAGAACTTAATTCCACCTACAATTGAACAAATCAAAGTAATTAGTAAAGAATTAAGTAAAACTTTCAAAGGAAATCAAAAAATCGAAGAAGAAGAATTTAAAATTAATGTTTTCCTCTTTTCATTTAGGCTCAGAAAGTCGTCAATCCAACACCATAAAGGCAACTTCAAATTGGAGAACTTTGAAGCAAAGAGAATTGCACACAAAGCCAGGAAGGAGAAGAGAAATTGGCAATGTGAAAGGAGGAAGAAAGAAGATGGTTTTCTTCACTGTTTTTGGTGTGTTAATATGAGAATAAGAGACTCTAATTTATAGGCAAGATGGACCAACGAATTTCCAGATTTTTCTCTTCAATATAGAATTCAAGAAAATTGAAATGGTTACTGATAATAGCACATTTATTACATCTTTCACCCATAATATTTGCATTTCTATGATTATTTGACGCCTAAATACACCAAGTACTTCTATATTTTAGTTTATGTTGCAAATGGGTGAAAATGATGGAAAATGGGAGAAACAAGTGAAAAAAGATCAAAATGGAAAAAAGTGAAAATTCAGGGACTGAAGAAAAATACTCTAAACTTGTTTCCAATCTTGTGATGAATACTCGAGAGAGTTAGATGTCAATTGGATGAAGAAATGAGTCAAATGGATGAAATTTAGCCAAAACATGATTACAAATCAGCTTTCAAGCTGAAAAGTTTCGCACCGATCTTCAACCTCATATTGAGACCAGCTTTTGACATCGAAAACGATCGAATTTGAAGATGGTTTCTAAAGCAAAGTTGTATCCCTTTGAGTTATCTTTTCAACGCAACTTGAATTGCTTTAATTAGACATCGGAAGAGGAAGTTATAACAAAAATATTGAAGAGTATGCAGCAACTCGGCGCCCAGACACTGTACAAACCCAAAATAACAGATTTTCAGCGCCTAGGCGCTGCTCCCATGGTGCCTAGGCGCCACGCCGTGTAAACTTAGATTTTTTTTTTTTTTTATGTTTGGGCCACAAGAAACCTAAAAAATGACCCCAAAAACATTCCAAAATTCCAAATTTCTCATCATTCTTCATTCTACACCATTCTTTCATCTCTTTTTGCTCAAGAAACTCATGAAGAACTAAATCTTTTGGTAAAACTACGAAGGAACTCGATTGGAATTGGATATTTCTACATCATATATTCATGTAATGTGCTTTTTAATTGATTAAACAGTTTTAGGGTTTATATTTCCTCTTTATGAATTAGATTTGAGTTTGACTTAACTTTTATTAAGTTTTTCATGGATTTAATCAAGTTTCTTCCATTGAACAATCAAAATATTTGTTTGAGTTTAAATTTCAGATATTTTATTGGTGTGATTTAATTACTATTATATGTTAGAAATATATGATCGCCTTTTGAATCTGATTTCAATAAATTGATGTGGGAATGAGATTTAAGAAACTTAAATTCTAAAATTACATGTGGAATTAAATTGGTTTGTATTGCTAGATCCTCCGATTAGAAGTTAGGACAAAAACTTCTAATTGAGTAGAAAGTGCATGAATTATTGATGCTAATTGATCCAATCCAGTTGAGGGCATTCCGACGCTTCACTATTTTACGTATTAACTTAAATTCCATCATTATATCCGATGACATTTACATTTTAATTCAATAAACAATTTTTTTTCATCCAAATCACAAGAACCCTAAGTTATTGAACTCCTTTAAACATTCTTCCATCTCATTGTGGATAGACACCCCAAAATTGCACTACAACTACAACGTTATTCTTGGGCGTAATCAAATTTTGGCGCCGTTGTCGGGGAAACGGTACAAGAAATTAAGGGATTCGGTTGTTAAATGGTGATTTCGTTCCTTTCCTACATCCTTTATTTCAATTTATTATTTTCTTTGTTATTCTTTATTTTATTTTTATTTGTGTTTCATGAGCAGGTATCGAGGCGAGTGTGGAAGATCTGTTGAAAGACCTGATTTAGAGTTTGAATATCTTTTAACCCTACTTTTGATTCTGTATCTGTTAAAACTAACACTTCATCACATAATACCATGTCTGATAGTGAGCATGATGCACCTTTTAGGACTTTACATGATTATCTTCATCCCACACTCATATCCATACCATTATGCATTATTTTCCACCAAATATGCCATGTATGGACCTTAAACCGGGAATGATTCAACTTCTTCCCACTTTTTATAGACTTGAAAATGAAAATCCATATGTGCATATTAGGGAATTTGAGGAGCTGGTTGCAACCTTCCATAATCAACATGGTACAAGAGATGCATTCAAGCTTAAATTTTTTCTCTTTTTCGCTTAAAGATAGAGCAAAAAGCTGGATGTATTCGCTGAGACCACGTTCGATTGGAACATGGGGTTAAATGACTTAAGCTTTCTTTAGAAAATATTTTTCCCATCATAAAACTAGTTCTTTGAAGAAACAAATTTCTTCATTCACCCAAAAAGATAGTGATACCTTATACCAAACATGGGAGCGATACAAAGAGTTACAAGCCCTTTGCCCCCATCAGGGTTATGAGAGCTGACGAATAGTGAGTTATTTCTATGAAGGACTAATATCTAGGGAGCGTCAATTTATTTAGATGATGTGTAACGGTGAATTTTTACAAAAAGATCCTGACGAGGCTATAGAGTATTTAGATGACCTAGCTGAAAAAGCTCACACTTGGACTAACCCCAGTGCCATTGATAACACTAATAGGTCACGGCCTGTAAGAAATATTTCTAGTGCAGGCATTTATCATCTTAAAGAAGAAGATAGTCTTAGAGTTAAAGTAGAAGCCGTAGAGAAATTGAAACCCTACATACTAAGAACTCAAAGCCTTCATCTACCGATGCCCGTGTTGAATCTTCTGGACCAAGTGGTGTGTGTGGTGAAATTGGTCATCCAATTGCTTTACCTGAGATAAGGGAGGTTTATGAGGAATACTGCAATGCCTTAAGTACGTATAACAAGCCTTATGCTCCATTTTCTGATACCTATAATTAGGGGTAGCAGAATCATCCCAGCTTCAGATGGAAATCTGAAAACCAGCAACCTACATAGCCACCTAGAGTTTCTAATACACCTTCATACCAATCCACGCCATCTAGGAATTACTTATAAGATACCCTACATGCATTCATAGAGGCACAGGGAAAAACAAACCAAAAATTTGAGACTATGATTACCCAAATTGTTGAGGAAAATAAGGAAATCAAAAATCATATCTCCAAATTAACCAATGCCTTAGCAGTAGTGGAACGTGGAAATTTTTTGTCTCACCAAATCCTAAAGGGCAGCACATGACACAAATTTCAGGATCTAATGAAAACAATCTTAGGGAAGTAAATGTCATAACCACTAGATTAGGGAAAGTCATAGAACCAATCCCCGAACCTAAGGAAACTGAAAAAGAGTCTAGTGAGCCTGAAGAGAGTAACTCTAATGAGAAGGTAGTGAAAGATCCAGTGAGAGTACCTTTCCCACAAGCTCTTAAGTCTACCTTAGAATATGCTGGTCAACATAGTGAGATCTTAGAACATTTAAAGCAAGTAAAAATCAATTTGCCTCTCTTGCATGTGATTTCTTAGGTTCCTACATGTGCTAAAGTCCTTAAGGACTTGTGTACTGTGAAAATGAAATATCATGTCAAGAAAATCGTTTTCTTGACTGCGCAAACGAGCGATGTGATTGCGCAAAGGATCCCGCCAAAGCATAAGGACACTGGTTGTCCTATTGTGACTTGTGTCATCGGGAATCATGAATTTGGACAAGCTCTCTAAATTTAGGGGCTAGTGTTAATCTCATGCCTTATGCTATTTACTTGTTGTTAGGTTTGGGTGAGATGAAGCCTACATCTATATCTCTGCAATTAGCTGACAGGTCCACTATTAGACCTAGAGTAGTAGTTGAGGATGTCTTGGTTCAAATTGATAAATTTTACCACTCCGTTGATTTCTTGGTTTTGGATGTAAAAGCTGATGTTATTGTTAATTCTAAAATTCCTATTATTCTTGGTAGACCTTTCCTTGCTATTGTTAATACTTTGATTAATTGTAGGAATGATCTTATGAAACTATCATTTGGGAATATGACTCTAGAAGTCAACATTTTCCATATCACTAAGCAGTTAGAGGAGGATGATGAGTGTCATCAAACCTACATGATTGATGCACTCACTTAGGAAGTAGCTGATAATATATTTCTTAGACCAGCACATGAAATTCTATAACTAAATGGATTGGACATCGCCATCAATAAACATCTTGAGAGAGAGGATCAAGAGTCAGATAATAGTTCTTATTTTACATTACCAGTTTCTAACGACATGACTTTACCTTTTGTGTTGCAGGCCCCCACTCCTGACTTTAAGCTTTCCTCTAGTCACCTCACGCATGTATTTGAGGGAGGCGGAGAAACATCGTTGGCCATTATGTCCAAGGAGTTTTGTGCATTACAAAGAAAATTGGAACCACACTTGCTGGATGTGGGTTGAATGCGGAAACTTTAGGTCCAGCCAACGACAATAAACAAAGACGCTGCTTGAGAGGCAACCCAAGGGGAGTTCATTCATTTCTTTTACTGTTTACTTTTGTATTTTTACTCTAGTTAATTTTTGTCATTTTCTTTGCATAATCAGTCCATTGAGTACTTTCAGGCTTCCTATCATTCAAGTTTTTGTTGATTCACTACATCATTTTTGTGATATCTCTTCATTTGACTGTCATGTTTATGCATTGAGGACAATGCTAAATTTTAGTTGGGGGAGGATCTGTTGAATCTTGTTGAATTGCATGTAAATGTGAAAAACAAAAAAAAATTGAATCTCTAACTTCCTGCATGTTTATACTCTTGAATGACAAAATGTACAACTAGGAGTTAATTCTATTTGTGAAAATTTAGATGTCATGACACTTGCTGAATTCTTTTCGTGCGCATAAGCCTTGTGGTAAGATGGTGATTTAACACATGTAACTAGATGAGTCTCTTGCTGAAATTTTTCTTGTGAGAGAATTGGTGAGGATTGAGAGCCACTATATACAAAAAATGGCAATAAGCGCTCATTTGTCTTGTG
Source organism: Fraxinus excelsior (assembly GCA_019097785.1). Classification (NCBI taxonomy): domain Eukaryota; kingdom Viridiplantae; phylum Streptophyta; class Magnoliopsida; order Lamiales; family Oleaceae; genus Fraxinus; species Fraxinus excelsior. The sequence goes on along the minus strand of CM032623.1, from coordinate 4,211,182 downwards.
AATTGGAAACTCTTTTGAGAATAACACTATATGGTTTGTAGAAAGATGGTGGATTACTTGGGAAATGATGAAAGTCAATTTATGACTGATATTTGAGCCTTCAACCTTTCTTTTCAATACCCCTAGTAGCTACTTTGAACCATACACATATACAGTTGTTTCTTCGTGCACATATGTTATCTATACTTCTTCACATTGAAATACAACATTTACACATATTGTTCCACCTTTTTACTTGCAAGTGTGTAGTAAGTATTGAATGTTTATTTGTGAAGAATTAAAGCAAGGAAACTAACAAGAGTTGATATGTGCTCAACTAAGGTGGCCCAAAAAGAAAAAAATATCGAAAAAGAAAAAAAGAAAGAAAGAAAACATATATTATATGTTTGATTTTGGGGCTTGAAATATTGAGGGACGTATTGAAGGAAAGGTGTGATGAATTGAAATGCGTAATAAGATACTCAGCTATGTGCTTGGAAGTTTTGAATCCTAATATCCCTCTTTTCGTATAGCCGAACTTGAACTTCATTACAACCTTTTTGCATTGATTGTTTTGATCCCAAGTAGGATTATGGAATGAATAGATGAATTCTCATTGGTATGCCTATCATGATATCAATGTTTGCTTATTGCATGTTCATAAATATTTAAGCCTTTAATTTTGAGCATTTATCTTTCTCAGCTCCAGAAAGAGAAACCCCACACTAAACACTTTGACCCATAAGTTATGGAGCTGAACCTTCAGCTTGAGATATACTTGATATTGCATGTGTTAGGGTTGGCGGTAAGATGGCTATGACTTGACATACACTCACACATTTAGCATGAGTCTTTGACGTCTTGATAATCGTGACATTGTTAATTTCACGTGGTATTGAGTTTGAAGAGAGCATGGCACGTGGTTAAATTAGAATTTAACAATTTCATTTGTGATATAGATCAGTCATTCATTCATCTTGCTCTGCATTAAATTGCTAGGGACTAGCAATAAGCAAGTTGGAGTGTAATAATAACACATTGATTACATCTTTCACCCATTAATATTTGCGTTTCTATGATTATTTGACACCTAAATGCACTAAGTACTTCTATATCTTGGTTTATGTTGCAAACGGTTGAAAACGATGGAAAATGGAAGAAACATGTGAAAAATGATCAAAATGGAAGAAAGTGAAAGTTCAGGGACTGAAGAGCAAATACTTTAAACTTGTTTCCAATCTTGTGATGAAGACTCAAGAGCTTTAGAGGTCAATTGGATGAAGAAATGAGTTAAAGGGATGCAATTTAGCTAAAACACGATCACAAATCATCTTTCAAGCTGAAAAGTTTTGCACTGATTTTTAGCCTAATACTGAGACCAGTTTTTAACATGAAAAATGATCGAATTTGAAGATGGTCTCTAACGTAAAGTCTTAGCCCTTTGAGTTAGCCTTTCAATGCAACTTAAATCGCCTCAATCAAACATCGAAAGAGGAAGTTATGACGAGCATGCTGAAGAGGATGCAACAACTCAGCGCCCAGGCGCTACCCTTACAGCGCCCAAGTGCTGTACAAACCCAAAATAACATATTTTCAGCGCCTAGGCACTGCTCCCATGGTGCCTAGGCGCCACGCCGCGTAAACTTAGGTTTTTTTTTAAGTTTGGGCCGCGAGAAACATCCCAAAACTCCAAATTCCTCATCATTCTTCATTTTACACCATTCTTTCATCTATTTTTGCTCAAGAAACTCATGAAGAACTAAATCTTTTGGTGAAGCTACAAAGGAACTCGATTGGAATTGGATATTTCTACATCATATATTCATGTAATGTGCTTTTTTATTGATTAAACAGTTCTAGGGTTTATATTTCCTCTTTATGAATTAGATTTGAATTTGACTTAACTTATATTAAGTTTTTCATGGATTTAATCAAGTTTCTTCCATTAAACAATCAAAATATTTGTTTGAGTTTAAATTTTAGATATTTTATTGGTGTGATTTAATTACTGCTATATGTCACAAATATATGGTCGCCTTTTGAATCTAATTTCAATAAATTGATGTGGGAATGAGATTTAGGAAACTTAAATTCTAGAATTACATGTGGAATTAAATTGGTTCGTATTGCTAGATCCACCGATTAGAAGTTAGGACAAAAACTTCTAATTGAATAGAAAGTGCATGAATTATTGATGTTGGTTGATCCAATCCAGTTGAGGGAATTCCGACGCTTCATTATTTTACGTATTAACTTAAATTCCATCATTATATCCGGTGACATTTACATTTTAATTCAATAAACAAATTCTTTTCATCCAAATCACAAGAACCCTAAGTTATTGAACTCTTTTAAACATTCTTCCATCTCCATGTGGATACAACAAAAATGCACTACAACTACCGCATTATTCTTTGGGCTTAATCAATTACCAAGAATAAGAATATTATAATCATCTAACTTTCACATGAAGAAAATAGATAGAATTCCCAATTCAAATTATCTTCACAATTGGGTATTGAGCACCTAGCCCAATAAGTTGATTTCCTCTAAACAACCCAACAAGATTTGGACTACATCGTTTGTGGTGTGGATTTTAATATTCTTCAATCCCGAGCATATAGCCTATGAAGATAAATGGGCCACGATTTTTCATCATTGCTTACGGGGTTATTTGGATATCACTAAAATACCCAACAACCTCCACCTTGATGCCAAACCAACCTACAAGCCAGATAAGACAACAAATAGATTAAGGAAAGAGGCTTGCAAGTTTGTACCAATGTTTAGAAGATCAAGGCTGCTTCTAAACTTACCAATGGTAGCACCTTAGTTCCCATGTTTGCAGGATTATATTCTGAAAGGACTTTCTCAAGTTTTACCAGTTCTTGAGAAACCATATCTCCAATGAAATGCAATCTAACATCTATATGTTTAGTACATTCATGAAAGACAAGATTTTTACATAGGTGAATAGAAGATTAACTATCAGAATATATTGTCACATTGTCATTAAAAACACCAAGTTCATTTAATACACCTTTAAACCACAAAGATTCTATAAAGGCTTCAGTAGCAACAATATATTCAGATTCAATAGTGGATAATGCAACAACATGTTGAAGTTGTGATTTCCAGCTATACATAAATTATACAAAATAAACACATAGGAAGATGTAGATTTCATATTATCTCTATCACCGGCATAATTAGCATCAGTAAAACCTTAAAACTTCCAGTGTTTGGGACCAGGGTTGGAAATATACATGCTAAGTGTACTAACAACATAGGCCAAGTCAGGTCTAGTACACACCGTTAGATACATAACAGAACCAATGACATTTGAATATGGAATATTTTTCATATATTCCCCTTTATCTTCATTAGCAGGCGATTGTTCTTTAGAAAATACAAAATAATTAGTTAAAGGCAACGTAACATGTTTGCATTCATTCATGCCATCTTTTTCCAAAATTTTCATGATATATGGAGCCTGGTGCAAAAACAAAAAAGAATTAGATCTATCTATTTTAATTTTCATGCCTAAGATTCTTTTAACATTACCTAGGTCTTTCATATCAAATTCATTATTCAAAATAGTTTTTATATCATTTAATAATTTCAAGTTGGGACCAATTAAAAGCATATCATCCACGTATAGCAATAAAAATACACTGTTATTATTATTTGCATAACCTTGATAGTATAAGCAATGATCAAATTCACTCCTTTTACAACCAATTGTTTGAACAAACGAATCAAAATGTTTGTACCATTGTCTAGGAGATTGTTTTAGGCTATACAAAGAACGTTTAAGAAAACACACATGATCAATTTTTTGTTTATTTTCAAAACCCTAAGGTCGATCCATAAAAATCTTTTCATTAAGTTCACCATGCAGAAAAGCAGTTTTAACATCAAGTTGTTCAAGTTTCCAATTAAAATGAGCAACTAATACAAGCATAGTCCTAATAGTGGTATACTTAACAATTGGAGAAAAGATTTCATTATAATCTACCCATTCCTTTTGTGTGTAACATTTGGCTACAAGTCTAGCCTTAATTATTAAAGCCTCTCCTTTGGTTATTCGCTCCTTAATTCTAAAACTCCATTTACACCCAACAATAGACCCGTCTTTTGGTCTTGGGACTAACTCTCATATTTGATTTTTATCGAGAGAATTAATCTCTTATTTCATCTCTTTCATCCAATCCTTAGATTGTTCACTTCTCAAGGCTTTTTCATATGTGTTTGGTTCCCTATCAACTAGTTCTTCATAACTAGCATAAGCAAGTTCAAAATCGGACTCTAACCTTTGAGGCACCCTATATATTCTCCTAACTCTGTCTCTAGATAATTGGTAATAGACAAATGATTTTGCTCTTCTTGATATTCCTCTATAACCTTATCTCTCTCAATATTTTCACTCTGATTATCATCTAATTCAAGATTTTGATGCTCCACCTCAATTGAGGTGGTGGGGGGTTTGAACACTCTTACAATTGAACAAATCAAAGTAATTAGTAAAGAATTAAATAAGACTTTCAAAGGAAATTAAAAAATTGAAGAAGAAGAAGAAATAGAAGAATTCAAAATTAATGTTTTTCCCTTTTCATTTAGGCTCAGACTATCATCAATCCAACACCACAAAGATAACACCAAATTGGAGAACTTTAAACCAGAGAGAATTGCACACAAAGGCAGGAGGAGAAAAGAAATTGGCGCAGTGAAAGGAGGAAGAAAGAAGCTGATTTTCTTCATTGTTTTTGGTGTGTTAAAATAAGAATAAGAGACTCCAATTTATAGGCAAGATGGAAAAAATAATTTCCAGATTTTTCTCTTCAAGATAGAGTTCAGGAAAACTGAAATGGTTATCAAGGATAAGAATATCATAACCATCTAAATTCCACGTGAAGAAAAGAGAGAGAATTCCCAATTCAGATTATCTCCACAATTGGGTATTGAGCACCTAGTCCAGTGGGCTGATTTCCTCTAAACACCCAACAAAGATTTGGGCTACATCGTTTGTAGTGTGAATTTTAATATTCTTCAATCCCGAGCTTATAGCATATGAAGATAAACAGTCCATGATTTTTCATCATTGCCTAGGGGTTATTTGGACAACACTATAATACACAACAACATCCACTTTAATGCCAAAATAACCTGCAAGCCAGATAAGACAATAAATAGCTTAAGAAAATAGGCTTACAAGTTTGTACCAATGTTTAAAAGATCAAGGCAGCTTCTGAACTTTACCAATGGGAGCACCTTAGTTCCCATGTCTACAGCATTATATTCTGAAAGGAATTTCTCAAGTTTTACCAGTTCTTGAGAAACCATATCTCTAATGAAATGCAGTCTAACATTTATATGTTTAAGCAATACGCTAGACAATATCCATTAGTTTTAAGCACAAGTCTTGGCAATATAGATGACATAACTTTTGGATCAAAGGACTTAGAAGACGTGTCGTTTCCGCTTGATGCGCCTTAGTTATATCAGCGATTATTGCTAATTTGGAGGTAAGGAGAATTCCAGTAGATAATGGAAGCACAGCTGATGTATTGTCGCATGAGGGTTTTATTGCAATACATAGACTCAATATAAATCCAAATGCAAGACCATTGAAATAGAGGATGTGGGAGTTTACACTAGAATGTCGAGAGGTCATACGAAAAGAAATCGTTAAGCTCGTTAACGCACAATTCATTCGAGAAGTCCAATATCCCAATTGGCCCGCCAACGTTGTTCTTGTCAAAAAAGCTAGTGGAAAGTGGCGAGTTTGCATTGACTTCAGTGACTTAAACAAAACATGCCCTAAAGACAGCTACACTTTACCCCGAATCGATAATCTTGTTGACAGCACGTCGGGTCATAGACTGTACAACTTCTTGGATGCCTTATCTGGATAACACCAGATCTTCATGGTGGAAGAGGATCAGGAAAAGACCTCGTTCATGGTCAATTCAGCCATATACTACTACAAGGTCATGCCTTTCGAATTAAAGAATGCATGAGCAACATATCAAAGACTCGTCAACAAGGTCTTTGCCGACATGATAGGGAAGAACATCGACGCATACATGGATGACATGGTAGTTAAGAGCAAGCAAGTAAATTGTCATATTACTAACCTTGAGGAGGTCTTCGCTACACTACGGAAGTATAAGATGAAACTAAATCCAGTAAAATGTGCCTTCGGAGTGGCCTCAAGAAAAATTTTAGGTTTTATGATCACATATAGAGAGATAGAGGCCAATCTTGATAAGACCCAGGCCTTCGTCTCTATGGAACCCCCAAAGAACAAAAGGGACATTCATAAATTGCCAGGTCAGGTGGCGGGTTTGAACATATTCAGCAAAGAAGTGTTTTCCCTTCTTCAAACTTCTCAGGGGCAATTGAAGCTTTGACTGCAATGAAGAATGTGATTTAGCCTTTTGAGAACTCAAAAGAACATTGGCAACACCCCCAAGTCTTACCAAATTGGACCCTGGTGATACCTTATTATTATACTTGGTTGTTTCTCAAAATGCAGTAAGTGGGGTACTAGTAAAGGAGAGTGGAAAGGTCCATCGACCCATCTATTATGTGAGTAAAGTGCTTCTTGATGCTAAAACCCAATATACGCTGTCCGAATTGCTTATTCTGCCTTGGTCATAGCTATCAGAAAGTTACGTCAATACTTTCAGTCTTATCCAATCGTTGTACTTATAGATCAACCCCTCAGATACATACTACAGAAGTCAAATGTCTCAGGAAGATTGTTGAAATGAGAGCTTGAGCTTGGTGAATTTGATATAGAGTTCAAGCCGCAACCAGCAATTAAGGCGCAAGCCCTATGTGACTTTATAGCAGAACTCACCCCCATAGCCTCGGGGACCAGAAGATAAAGACCTAAAAAATACTTTGGAGATTTGGAAAGTCTTTGTAGATGGAACATCAAATAGTTTAGGTTTGGGGGCTGGCATCATCATCACTAATGCGAATAAAATTGCTGGAATCCAATGCGTACTTAGGATCAAATTTGAACCATGTAATAATGAAGCAGGATATGAAGATGTTATCATAGCTTTAGAACTTGTGTACAACCTTGAGATCAAACACATCAAAGTTTTCAACGACTCACAGCTAGTCGATTGAGGGTACCTTTGAAAGAAAAGACGAGAAAATGAGTTTGTATTGTTTAAAGGTGCATGATCTAAGAAGGTGATTCAAGAGTTGTGAAATCCTTAAAATTTCCAGAGCGACAATTTGAAGGCTGATGCATTATCTAGGCTCATGTTCATAGGAATAGATGGGCTCGACAGAATGGTACACATCAAGATGGTGATAGAGCCTAGCATAAATTATAAGTCAAGCATCATGGACATTGACCAAGAGCACTCTTGGATGGACCCTATGATCGAGTTCATAAGTAATGGGCATTTACCAACGGTCGGGCTATAAAGAACATTAAGTCTGGAGTAGAAAGGTACTGTATCATCGAATGAGTCTTATTTCAAAGAATCATTACTCTTCCCTACCTCAAATGTCTTAGACCTTCTGAATCGCTCCAAGCCTTGACTGAAGTTTATGATAGTGTGTGTGGGAACCATCAAAGAGCTCGAGATCTCACCTACAAACTTATAGGATATGAGTATTATTGGCCTAGCATGAAGAAAGATGCAACAGATTATTTAAGGAAGAGTGACAAGTGTTAGAGATTTGACAATATTATACATACCCAGCTGAAGAGCTAACTCCCGTCCACTTTTCATCTCCTTTAGAGCAATGGGAAATTGACATTCTAAGACGTTTTCCTTTGGCAAGAGGTCAATTGAAATTTGTTGCAGTGGCAGTAGAATAATTTACACCTTGGCAATAATCTCATAGATCAAGCTCAGATCATTCATATGGAAGTCCATTATATACATGTTCGAGATACCGAAAGTACTTATAATAGACAATGAAAGGTAATTTAACAATTCTCAATTCAAAATTTTTTGCTCTTACCTCGAGATCGACCATCGTCTGACCTCAATCTTTCATTCTCAGAGTAACGACCTCGTCGAAGTAACTAATTGGATCATACTTTAAGATCTTCGAACTAGGATCAGAATGCTAGAGGCAGTTGGCCCGAGGAATTGCCCTCCATACTTTCGACATATAGGACTTCCCATAAGATAGCAACTGGCGAGACCCCTTTTATGTTAGCTTTCAGTATCGAGGCCACAATTCCAATTGAGGTCAGCCTTTTTACGTTAAATAGGCTCAAGCCTAATCTCGAAGGGCCAACAACCGAACATCTGCCTACTTGAAGAAGTTCGAGAACATGCGTCACTTAGAGATACAAGTTATCAAAATAAAATAGCACGATACTTCAATAATAAGGTCAAATCTAGAAGTTTTAGAGTTGGAGATTTAGTCCTCAGAAGGGCATAAGTTACAGGTCATCCCCAGGGCAAACTCAGACCAATCTGGGAAGAATTTTTTGAAGTCATACGGAAAGTAAAATGCGGAGCATATAGCCTAAATGACGTATCAGGAAAACCACTCTCAAGGCCTTGGAACGCTAAAAACATCAAGATTTATTACAAGTAGTTGGCCATTCCCCCACGTATCTAGATTATTTAGTTTTCATTTAATTCATGTTAGGTTAGGCTTATATTTCCTTGATAGTTTATCTTTTAGTTTAGCTCGGGCTTACATGTCCCTAGGTTGTTTACTTTTTCAGGCATATGCGTCCATGTACATTTATATTATATAGACATTTTGACAATTAAAAACTTTCGGCGAACGCCATCTAATTATTGTAAGGTCATGCTCTGCACGTGCAGCTATTACTTTTAATTGGCGTAAGGTCGTTCTCCGCGCATGCATCTATTACTTTTAATTAGTGTAAGATTGTGCTCTGCGCATGCATCTATTACTTCTAATTAGCATAAGGTCGTGCTCCGCGTATGCAACTAATACATCTAGTTAGCATAAGGTCGTGCTTCACGCACGCTACTGCCCAAGGCCTTTATGGTTTGACCAGAAAATTGCTTAATATAAAATGATATTAAGTTGGAGATTGGGTTGTTACTCACCATTCATAAACTATCCCAAGCTTTACCTTAAAAAATGAGCTCGAACTACTTGTCGAACAGCTTGTGAAAACTACTTGAGCTCTACCGCTAGAACTAAAAATATCAAAAAAATCAATCTATGCATATATTACATGTCGAACAAAAGACCTGAGCTTAATGAAAGCTCGAGCTACACATGCTATATATTAAAAATCGAATGAAAACTCAAGCTGCTCACCCAAAATAAAGGGAAGTTATAAGCTCGACCTCAACGTATAAAATATTACAGAAGCTTGAGCTTTCTGCTAACGATAGTGACCATGCAACAGATCTGAGCTCTACCATTGAAGCTCGAGAACAACTTTTTGCTCATCATAGATGCCTAGGCTCGAACTTCGATTGTTCAAGATAAAGCTCGACATTGGTCAATTTCGAGATCGATAAAAATTTGATGAACGAGCTTAATTAATGATGAAATGCATTGCAAAAGGCAACACATCGAGCTAGCATTAAATCAAAAAATAAACTCAGATCGGGCAATTTACTTGTTACATTTCAAAAATACATAAACAAAGGTTGGGTGGGGGCCTAATCTAGATCTATTGCAGGGTCACCACGATTAGGAGTATTGGCCTCATCCTCCGCCTCGAAGGGAGAAAGCTCTATCTCATTCCCGAGCTCATTCACCGACTTTAGCTCCTTGACTGGGGGCTTCATGTCGTCAAGTAGTTTTGTTCGGAAAAACGAACAAGCAAGTCTCAGGCCATAGTGGTAGGAGCTCCTTCAATTTTCTTGTGGTACTCGACCCCTTCAGTACTAGGCCCCGGGCCACACTTAGCGTTTCTGAAAAATAATGATGAGATCGACATAAGCACACTTGTTAAACATGTATATATATATATATTAACATTTTTGAGATTGAGGTCATACTTTGAGGGTCAACAGCTCGAAGGTTCTTGCCCTTTCATCATGCTCGACCTTATCTGCATATTTGTTCACTAAGCTCGAGATCAGAGGGCATTGAGCTTGCTCATCCATTATCGAGCTCGAAAGAATGACGTCCTTCTCCAGATCGACGATCTTTGTAGTGCTACGAGGAGTGAAAACTCGGACATGAGGCCTTAAGGTAGGTGGTGGTGGCGGAGACATCAGACTTTTTGTCTTTGAGCTCTGCCCATCAAAACTTGTACCTTGTCGATGTGCGACTTCCTTTTCCCTCTTATTTCCCTTTGATGGGACAGACGCATTTGACTTCAGGTTTTCCGAAGGTTGATGGGTTTAAGTCCATTATGGTGGTGGTTGACAGGTTTTAAAAATATTTGATTTTTATTCCAACTCCGCATGAGTGTACAACGGACGTTACTGCTGGATTATTTTGGTGAAGTACTATAGAATACCCGAGGATATTGTGAGTGATCGTGATTCTCATTTTACATGCAAATTTTGGACCATGTTGTTTAACATGATTGGGTTTGAATTGAAGTTTTCAACAGCAAATCATCCGCAGATGATGGTCAGACAAAAATGATAAATGCATTGATGTAAGAATATCTCAGACAATATGTTACAAATAGTGAAAAAAATTGGGTTGTCTTGCTTGATATAGCTCAGTTTTGCTACAATCTACATCAATCCTCTACTTCGGGTATTTGTTTGGCTGAGTTAAAGATGTGATATATGCCCAAGATGCCTCTTGTGATTGTAAAATAAAGGGGGCGCAGTGTGTGTTCAGCTACTTTTCAGTGTGCCCAAGATAAATAGAAAATGGTTGAGCAAGCTAAGGAAAGGTGCTCGACGAATGAAGAAGTATGTTGATCTGAACATAAGAGATGTAGAGTTTCAGGTTGGGGATAAGGTGATGTTGAAATTAACTTCCTAGATTTGGAAGAAGATTAGTAGCAAGACTATAACTCGTGGGTTGGTTCAAAAATATGACGCTCATTTCGAAGTAATCAAACGTGTTGGAAATGTAGCATATCGAATGAAGCTATCTGCCATTTGAAGGTTCATTCTACTTTCAACGTGAGTTATCTGAAGCCCTTTTTGAAAGTTTGGTTGGAAAAGATCGATTATAGGCCAATAGGGCTCCTCCTATAATTAGAAAGCAGTGTGATAAGGAGGTGGCAAAGATTATGGGTTATCGAACAAAAGGACGAGTAAGAAAAATAGAAGAACATACTATCTTGTCTTGTGGAAGGGCAGTAGCGGGATTTATGCAACCTATGAAAGGGATGTCAATATGTGGTAGTTTGAAGATAAGGTGAAGAAGTATCTTGATTCTCTTCCGACAAGGATGTTGGACTCTGTCAGTGGGAAAGATTTGTCAACCCCTTAAAAGTTGACATGCACAATGGCATGGCACACCTCGCACTTATGCCGGAATTTTGCGGACACGTGCGTTGATAGTACACACTTCGAATTTCGAAGCAAGGAAAATGTGGGTTTCAATTTGTGGGTGTAATACTTCAATTTGATCGGCATCAAATTGTTACAAATTGGCAAGGCATGGACAGATTCACTTGATGTTAGTGTGCTCTAGTCCACAAATCCGGGTGTCCAAATTAAGCACATGTTTGACACATGTGTTGGGAAGTTTTCGTTGTTCATACAAGTAGAAAGTATGGGCAGTTGCTGGGAAATGTTGTGGGAAGCAGTTTCTGGCAGTTCTAATCCTACTGGGCAAAGATTATGGGTTATTGAACAATGGGACGAGTAAGAAAAATAGAAGAACATACTATCTTATCTTGTGGAAGGGCAGTAGTGGGATTTATGCAACCTATGAAAGGGATGTCAATATGTGGTAGTTTGAAGATAAGGTGAAGAAGTATCTTGATTCTCTTCCGACAAGGACGTTGCACTCTGCCGGTGGGAAAGATTTGTCAACCCCTTAAAAGTTGATGTGCGCAATGGCATGGCACACCTCCCACTCATGCCGAAATTTTTCGGACACGTGCGTTGATAGTACAGACTTCGGATTTCGAAGCAAGGAAAATGTGGGTTTCAATTTGTTGTTGTATACTTCAATTTTGGCCGGCATCAAACAGTTACAAATTGGAAAAAATTGGCAAGGCATGGACAGATTCACTTGATGTTAGTGTGCTCTAGTCCACAAATCCGGGTGTCCAAATTAAACACATGTTTTACACGTGTGTTGGGAAGTTTTCGTTGTTCATACAGGTAGAAAGTATGGACAGTTGCTGGGAAATGTTGTGGGGAACAGTTTCTGGCAGTTCTAATCCTACTGGGCAAAGATTATGGGTTATCAAACAATAGGACGAGTAAGAAAAATGGAAGAACATACTATCTTGTCTAGTGGAAGGGCAGTAGCGGGATTTATGCAACCTATGAAAGGGATGTCAATATGTGGTAGTTTGAAGATAAGGTGAAGAAATATCTTGATTCTCTTCCGATAAGGACGTTGGACTTTGTCGGTGGGAAAGATTTGTCAACCCCTTAAAAGTTGGCATGCACAATGGCATGGCACACCTCGCACTCATGCCGGAATTTTGCGGACACGTGCGTTGATAGTGCACACTTCGAATTTCGAAGCAAGGAAAATGTGGGTTTCAATTTGTGGGTGTAATACTTCAATTTGGCCGGCATCAAATTGTTACAAATTGGAAAAAATTGGCAAGGCATGGACAGATTCACTTGATGTTAGTGTGCTCTAGTCCACAAATCCGGGTGTCCAAATTAAGCACATGTTTGACACATGTGTTGGGAAGTTTTCGTTGTTCATACAGGTAGAAAGTATGGACAGTTGCTGGGAAATGTTGTGGGAAGCAATTTCTGACAGTTCTAATCCTACTGGGTAAGTTTATCCCTTTGGCAGTTAAGAGTGTTAACTGCACACAAATTTTAACGTAAATGTTTTGAAGGTTGGATTGATGAGACACAGAGAGTTGTAGTGTTCCTTCAGTATTCCTTCGTATTCTTGTATTATTGTGGAGTAATAAACAAGTTGGGTGTTTACCCGTAAATTCTGTGTTCCTTTACATTTCTGCATTTATCTTTCTTTGTGTGCATTGTGCAAATTCTTAGGTTGAGCAGTGGAACCTCAGTGCCATCATAGGCAAAAATGTGGCTAAGTATTTTACCAAGAATTTGTCCCAGTGATACATAGGGATAATATACACACCTACGCCCTTGAGGCTCCTATTGGTCGAGCTCCTAGTGGAATGACTAATGTTATCACTCGACCCCTCTCTGCTACTACTTGGCATGATGCTATTAATAAAGTAAATTATTTAAAAGCTCGAACACTTACCTCTTAAGGTGGTCGCTCACAAAAACTCATTAAGACCTGAACTCGAAATACTTTTATTGAGAGCTGAGAGTGAAATAGTGAAAAATGAGGGGTGAAAATGGGGTATTTATAGGGGTCATAAGAAAGTCAAAGGTCATGCAATCCTGACCTCTGAATTCATGGCACGTGGCGATCATCTAAGATCTCATATTCTCTGCCCTACACGCTTCTCACTCATGTCAGCACACAGATGTTACCCACAACCAAACAATGAAGTTCAGTCTCGAGTTTTTCAACCTCTCACATCGCAGCTCGATTACATGACAAGTGGATAGATATGGATGCACGGGGACATGTGATGTGAGAAAATATGGTTTCTTTCCCCAAGCTCGAGCTACACATCCACCAAAATGCCTAACGGTTGATGTTGGGCTTTGCATTAAGGTCGGGGTGAGAGGTCGAGGCATGTTTTATGATAATGCTGCCCTTGCCCTTATCTCATAATTATTAGAAACATGAATCATACTTTGATTGTGACTTTCCATAACCTTTATCCCCATCCAAATTGCCAACCTCCCACAAGTTTGATTCATGCAGAACACTTTTAATATAATACAAACACCTTACATGATAAGGAGAAGAACACAAGTGGTTGGATCCTTTCAGGACTCTATCACCAACATCTATAAATACAAGGCAAAAATTCATTATTCAGGTACGCTTTTTACATAACTTCCAGCGTATAGCCTTACGCATAAATTCTCTCTCTGATTTAAGTATCCAAAGGGCGATGAGGACACACATCGATACCTTTGTTTTAGGTATTCAAGCATCCAGTTCAAAATCTAGCAGGTCCAGATTTTTAGTAACATCAGTAGGCACGACGATGAGAGGGGGAGAGAAAGAGAGGGCGAGAGAGAGAAGGACAGAAAGAAATACAGTGTCTAATCATCTCTATAATTAGAGCTCAACTTGCACAATCATGGCCCAATTTACAAATTTCAATTAGGGACACGCGCACAGGCACCGTACAAGCGTTTTGATATTTGTTTTGTTACTCGAGCTTTTCTTCAGTGGTGGCCAATGGAGTTAAACATACATATAAAGTCTTAAATTGCATGTGTTTTTCTATCTACTTCAGATTATGTCAATTGTTGTTCAATGAATTTGAGGTAATTATATTGTCCTAATTCTTCATATCAATGCACTGCATCCATTAGTTAACAATCATGCTATAAGTACACAAAATCTTGACAGAATACACATTTCGTGGAATCATTGGAAGATGGAGAGAAAAGAAAAAAAAGGCCAATTGTGCACTGCCACCTCAACATCGATATGAATTCTGTCCACGTTTTTTTTTGTCCTCATGGCTTTTTCCATTAGCTAATTGCATTGTTAATGCAATACAGCAATAGATTTTGAGTCTTAAACTTTTTGAGTCTTAAACTCGGTGATTTTGAGTCTTAAACTTTTTGGCTTTAAAAACTCACCACCCGCCCTTAAAGCGATTTCGAGCTAGTCAATTTCTTAACTTTTTTGATCACTGCTATGTGTTGAGCGATGTTTTAAGCTGGGGTTGGTGATTTGATCCATTATCATTTTAGGTTTTAAAAACTCGCCACCTGCCCTTAAAACTATTTTGAGCTAACTAGTTTCTTGACTTTTTTGCTCATAGCCATATGTCAAGTGATGTTGAATGTCGGGTTCGGTGATTTTGAGCCTTAACCATTTTAGGGTTTGAAAAATCACCATCCACCTTTAGAGCGATTTCGAGCTAGTCAATTTCTTGACTTTTTTACTTGTCGCTATGTGTTGAGCTATTTTGGATTCTTGAAGTTGGGGTTAGGTGGTTTTGAGCCTTAACCATTTCATGTTTTGAAAGCTTATCACCAGCCCCTAGCGATTTTGAGCTAGCCAAATTTTTAGGCTTTTTGCTCACCGCTTGTAGTGTTCACTTCACTTAGTTATGAATCAATATCTCATAGCAGAATTTAACTTACCAAGATTTTGGGGCTCAGTAGGCACACTAGGACATCCTAACTAGGCCGGTATTTCTTGAGCGCCTTCATCATCTACCGCCAATTAGGCTTTTCAATAAACAATTTTCAATTAAGTGTGCCTGTAGCAGGCATTACATCATGAAAATCCTAGCTACAATATTTACAAGTGGTCATTACATCAGAAAAGAAGAAATAAAAACTTCCCTAGCGACTATATTTACAAGAAAGTATCATGCTGCTCAAATTTCTTGCTCGTTTGTCTACTGATAGTAGTTCTTGAGGTGCTCAATTCACCCCCTTAGAGGCTCAAGGTCCAGCATCATTACTGGTGGTGATCACTTCGTCCGTATACTGTCCACGTAACACTTTCTCGAGGATTTTTTATCGCCACTCACACATCCCATACCTCGAATGGTTGGGAATTTCATCACTTGGTGGTAAGTAGAGTGAATAGGCCCCGCATCATTCAGTAGGGGTCTACCATAGATTGCATTATACGCCATGGGGGTCTTGACAACCAAAAAGTTAGTTAAGATCACCATACTTGCAGGGTAGATACCCAATGTCACCGATAGATCTATGACTCCTTCTGGTATCACAGTAGCCCCTCCAAATCCTAGAAGGGAGGTGGACATCGCTTTCAAACTTTCCAAAGAAATTTTTAATCCTTCAAATGCTTCCCAAGTGAGAATGCTTGTTGTATTTTCGCCATCAACCAATACCCTTCTAACATCATAGTCCACTATGTCATCGACTATCACCAAGGCATCATCATGGGGGTTGCCACGCCTATTAAATCTTCTTCACCAAAAGTGATACTTTGATTGAATCTATCCTTTTTCTGAATAGAACAAACCACAATTGTGCGTGCATAGCTCTTTATAGCGGAGTTCGAATCTTTCCTCGCTGTGATTCCTCCAACAATTACATTTATAACACTGACCTTAGGCGACGATCGATCCTCGACCTTCTGCTTCCTCGCATACTTAGTCAAAAAACCTCGCATCAAAAGGCGCTCGATCTCCTCCTTCAAATGGATACACTCTTCTGTTTCGTGTCCGTGGTCTTTATGAAAATGGCAATACTTGCTCTTATCCCTTTTGCTGGCTGATACTACCATCGACATCGACTATTCGAGCTCTTTTATGTCTTGAATTTCCATCAATATCTTGTCCCGTAGAGTATTTAAAGGAGCGAAGGCTTTGACCTCCTCTCGTTTTTTCCCAACCGACCAATCCTGAGTGTACCCCATGTTTATGCACTCATTCTTCATCTTGTCTTCGTCAACGGGGTTTTCGCACATCACTCGACTTTTGCTTGTGGCTTTCTGTCTCTCTTCTCTCTCTAAGATTTTTTGTGACCCTCTCTGATTCCTCTACGTCAACATATTTGTCACCTTTTTTCAAGAGGTCATGCATCGACTCTGGAGGGTTTTTTAAGAGTGACATCTTGAAGGCTCGATTCCGCGTCCCATTCATTAACATTGTTACTACTACAGACATTTGAAGGTCCTTTATGCCAAGCGTCACCCGGCTGAACCTAGCCAAATACTCCTGCAAAGATTCATCTTTCTCTTGCACTACCTGCATCAATCCAATAGTTGTCTTCCGTTTCCTTTTACTACTCATGAAGTATGCCACGAAACTTCTGGAAATCTCTTCAAAAGTCTTTATAGACCTACGTGCTAGGGTAGTCACCCAGTCTCTAGCCTCCCTTCTGCACATCACTGCGTCTGGGGCTGCATAGAGCCTCATTAAATCAACGAAGGTCCGCAAGTGGTCTAGTGGATCCGTGACTCCATCATATGCTTCTATCATTGGCTATTTGAAGCCTTTCGGTAAAGGAACAACCATAATTTTAGGCGCAAAATGGTCTTCCTCCAGAACCATTTGCCTACGCATGTCTTTTCTCTTAGTTAATGCATCGTCTATCTTTTGGGTCATCATCTCTTCTATCTTCCTTTCCAAGTCTGTCACGGGTTGGGGAACCTGTGGAACCACAAACCCTGAAGCCCCCATGTCTCCTATTGTTGGCTGAGTAACATGCGGGGTAATCGTTTGTGCCACCTGGGTGGTTGCTCATGTACCGCCTCCGAAAAATTATGTGGTAGAGCTGCGATTTTTGTGTTTGACTCTGCAAGAGGGTCATCATGGCTGCTAATTGTGTTTCCAAGGTACTAAATTGGCTTTGCGTTACGTACTGTGGTGGTGGTGGTGGGTTGTGACCCCATGCGACAAATTTCAACTCCATCTCTGTCGCATTTTCAACCATACGCATTTCACTCATAGTCCGTCTCCTTGATATAACTTTTTGGTTCAGTGATTTTCCACAGACGGCGCCAATGAAATGTTTGCGAGATTGTCCTCCGTGTTTAACTTACCGAGTGCGGTGGTCCGGATGCTTCAGTCAATGGTTACTTCCTGCAAAAATGAAGTCGGGGCTTTCTCTCTCGTTGTACCTCCGGCGTGAGAATCAATATCAATTTGCTAGAGTAGGAAGATAGTATGATGTGAATTCACGTAATTCGGATTTCAAGAAGACAAACATTTCTCACCTTGGATGTATTTATAGACACATGTTGCTACGCGCACGTTTGGCGGTTTCTGGTGCCACGTGTCCCATGCAAGCCTCCTTACTTCCCCCACGTTCTGGTAGAATGACCCCCACACCTCAAGTGGTTGGTTGTACCCACGTTTGCCGTTGGACGATTCCTGTCTAGCACATTGTCATTTATGTGATTAAGTGTGACATTGGACCCATAGTGGTAGACGATTTGTGTGGACGTGGAGGGCCTCATGGGGGTCGACGGCCTCATGAGGGTAGATAGCCTCATGAGGATAGACGGCCTCATGGGAGTCGATGACCTTATAGCGGTAGAGGGCCTCATGTGGGTAGAGGCCTCATGGGGGTAGAGGACCTAATGGGGGTAGACGGCCTCATAGTGGTAGACGGCCTCATGTTGGTAAACACCTCATGGGGGTTAACGGCCTCATAGCGGTAGACAGTCTCATGTGGGTAGACGGACTCATAGTGGTAGACGCCTCATAAGGGTCGACGGCCTCATAACAGTAGACGACCTTTTAGTGGTAGACGGCCTCATAGGGGTTGACGACCTCATAGTGGTAGACAACCTTATGGGGGTAAACAGCCTCATAATGGTAGACATCTTTATGAGGTAGACGGTCTCATGGTGGTGCTCTACACGGAGTGGATATTAAGAGGTTCTTACCCCCACTGAGTATCTTGAATAATATTAATGTCATCATGTATCACTATAGATGCATTTATCTTCACCAACTCGTAGTTTTGAAGTAATATCTTAATTTGACCGAACTAGTACATTTAACGTGCGTTACACGTGATTTGGCAGCGTTGTTGTGAGCTTTTTATTAAAATTTATACTTTTGGATTGTAATGTTTGTTATGTTGATCTTATAACAATGGACACAATTAATGGTGTGTTTGTCTCCTATTATTAGGAAAATAATGATGTAATGAATAGTATTTTTTTGGAGAATGTGTGGTTGAAATTTAAAGTAACTTTATTAGTTTGTGTGTATAATATTTTATTGAGTGAATGTGTGGTAGAGATTGTTTACTGTAAAAAATAATGTTTGATAAAATGGTAGACAAATAAAATAGGGGCTAAGAAAGAAAATAATTTTATTTTTTATTTTTTTATGTCATACAAAATTTGTGCAATGCTTTGCATATGTTGGGCATAAGTTGGGACTTGAAGTAATTAATTAGTAGTCAAAAAATAGTAAACAGAAAACAATTCAACTCAAAGACTTGTAGCAAATTGGCTCTTTTTCACTAAGGGTCCGTTTGATTGTAAAAGTGAAAAATTAGTGGAAATAAAATATTTCATAGGGAATTAATTTGCCTAAAAAAAAATTTATTGGGAATTGTAATTAATTGTGTTTGATTGCTATAATTTTTCATGGAAAATGTTGAAAGTTTGGTGTCCGTTAGTTTCAATTTTTATGAAAATTGTCCATTAAAGTGATAATATTTTCTATCGTTGGATCTAGAATTTGTTCCAATTGCCAAAAAAATAATCATACCATTACCATTCGTTTGGCTTTGTTTTGCATAAAATTGTCAATAAAATAAAAAAAGAATTTACCAGTGTCTAGAATTTTTTCCAATTGCCAAAAATTAAAAAAAAAACCTGAAAAATATTTACCAACCAAAACATCAAAAAAGTATTTTCCTCAAAAATGTGAAAAATTTGAAAAGTTAGAAAATGAAAAAAATAAATTTTCCATGAAAAATATGTAGTATCAAACAGAGCCTAACTTCTACTCTCAAGTGTGTGTATAGTTTTTTAAAAGGTTACTCTTTATCACCAACTGAATTAATTTTTTATTTTATTTGCATTAGCTATCTGATAATAATCACATATCAAAGAAAGCGACTAGTTCGAAAAAAAAAAGGTGGAAGCAGAGAAAAAAATGGCTCTTCTTCTACATCATATCCCACTCAGATTTTCTATCCATTTGCTCGCTCTCTCTGTCAATCAAAAGATGAATTTTTTCTTCTAGGTTTTAATTATTTTTTTTTGTTGAAAGTGCAAAGTAGCAATGTTTTTAATTTTGAATTTCTATATGCATTTTCAGGATTCTTGAAATCCATCGCTCTGTGATGAAGAAGAACACATCACACTAGCAGAGGACAAAGAGCATATCAGACCAGTAACACGGCGAAAGAAAAGTAGAAGCAAATTGAATTAACGGCGTTTCAAATAATGAGACAATGCCGTTTAGTTATGTTTTAATTGTGAAGGAGACGACATCGTTTAGCTATATGTTTTAAATTGTGGAAGTGCATATGTTGAACTTGCTTCCACCTATGATTGAACAAAAACAAAGTAATTAGACTATGGAATTATCAATAAGATGAAATCAACTAAAGAAATCAAATTAAGAAACACAAATTAAAGAACAATAGGAACAATGAAATTCCCCTTTTCTTAGACTTAGAAAACTTAATCCAACACCACAATGGCAACACCAAATTTGGAGAATGACACGGGCACACAAAGGGTCGAAGAGGAAAAGCTGGACTGGAGAGGTTTTGCACAAAGTAGGGAAGGTTTAGCACTAAGGAAACCGGTTACCACTTCTTCCTAAAGGCACTAAGCAATAATTTTTGGCGTGTAGAATTGAAGACGAAAGGTTTCAATTTATAGGCAAGGAGTCGAACCAATTTCCCAGATTTTCTCTCAAAAATAGATATCACGAGAAATGAAATTAATTACTAAAAGATAATGATAGAGTTCTACAAATTTGAAAGAACGAATAGATAAACTCTTATCACTTTATCTTCAAAAAGTTGGGTATTGAGCATCGGTTCAACGGGCTGATTTTCTCTAAATACCCAACAAGATTTGGGCTACATCATTTGTGGTGTGGACTTTGATTATTTTTCAATGGGAAAATTCATATTTAAGGTATTTTCTTTACCTCAATTCAAAAATAAGGTAAATAGTTTGAAAATTCAAAAATCAGGTATAAATTTAATTAATTAAAAATATTTATTAAATAATGATAATAAAGTCACAGTTTGTGATTAATGGTCACAGATTCATAATTATAAGTTACAGATTTATTTAGTGGTCACATATCATCAAATTTGATTATTCGAGGTCACAGATCAAAATTTTTTTACATCACATATTATTTCGAGGTCACAGATTTTAAATTAATTGGTCACATATTAATTTTGAGTCACGGATTATTAAATTTGAGGTCACAGTTGATTGATTGGTCACAGATATTACCAAACATTTGGTCACAGACTAAATACACTACAAATACTTGGTCACAAGTCACAGATAGACCAACACAAACTAACCAATCACAAAACACGGACGAAAACTGAACCGCGACATATCCGCCGCCACCACCAACAATAAATCCGTCACCAACAAATATAAACATCCAACCACCAATCCGCCACCACATAGATCCGCCAACAAAAAACCACCGGCCGAAGCTGCTGCGAGCACCGGCAGCAGCAGCTTGCTGCCGCTGCCGGTGCTGGTGCTCGCAGCAGCGGCCGGTGCTGCTGCTGCCGACAGAAAGGAGGGGGGAGGGGAGAACGCATAGGAGGGAGGAGAGGAGAGGGGGGGGGGGGGAGAGAGAGAGAGAGAGAGAGAGAGAGAGAAAGAAGAGGGGTTGGATAAAAAATTAGGGTTAGGATGTTTATATATTACCTGATTTTTGAAAAATAAAGTTTGGCCCCTGATTTTTGAATTGGTATAAACTTTACACCTGATTTTTATAATTATGCCTTTTTCAATTCCGAACTTAAAGCCTATGTTAAACGGGCCATTATTTTTCATTGTCGCCTAATAGTTATTTGGGCTTCACTGGAATACTCTACAGCATACGGTTTTTTATTTTTTATTTTTGGGTAGAAAACCCCTTTTTCCTCTGCTTTAGGGCTACTTTAGCAGAAGGGGGAAGGAGCGAAATCAGTTGGAATTTGTCAGATTTGATCTTCTCCTCTGATTCTCTGAATTCTCTCTCTCTTCTTCCATCTTGTTTCGTGTTTATTGAAGTAAAGGAATTACGGCTTGGGTCATTAAACCCTAGCTGAATCGATCCATCATTGTGTTGATTTGAATTGTATTTTAGCTGGTTTTGGTTGAAAATTATCCAACTATTACACGCTCGCTCTTTCTGTCACTCCAGAGGTAATTTTGTTCATCTGAGTTTTAATTTTTTTTTGTTGAAAGTACAGTTTTGCTGTGTATATATAAATTCTGGATGCATTTTGTGAATACTTTAAATTTCACGCGAAATGTTTTCTTTGTTTCTTGATTGCGTTTTTCTGAAAAGAGTTTTCTTGAATTGATTTCTCATTTGTTGAATTGAATGGAGGTTTTCTTTTTCTTGAGTTTGAGTGGTGCAATTTTAGGTTTACACTCACTTGTGAGTTGAAAAGTGCCTCTGTGTTGTTGTAGATTTGTTTAATTTGATGCTCAGATTTATTCGTTCGAATCTTCTTGTCACGATATTTCTTTGAAAAATCACATTTCTCTTAATGCCAAGATTTCGCAGTGTTTATGTGAACAAATGGATGTATATATTCATATTTTGGCTAAGGGAAACTATTGGATATGTTATAATAAGTTTTTCGAAATCGCTAATGTTGCTTTTATTAGATTTCTTGGTTGGGGGCTGAAGAGTTCTTGTTAGTCATTTAAATTGTTTTTGATGTGTCTTATTCTTCATGTACTTGTTTATTTGAAAATTGTGTCATTGAGTGGTGCAATTTTAGGTTTATACTCGCTTGTGATTTGAAGAAGTGCCTCTTTTCCTATTTGTGTTCTTTAAGCCGCTTTGGGCTCTAGGAGAGGTTCATAAATGGTTTTATACGATTCTTTTGCAAAAATCCACGTAATATGAATGCGCACACACTGTATTCTCACTGAAGTATATATGTATGATAAATGATTCATTCGTCATATGACATGTTTCCAGCAAGTTCCATGTCGTTGATAATTAGAACTTAAAAAGTCATATTTGAAAAGGTATAGTTTTATGTGGAAATGAAAATCATGAAACATCAATTAAATTTGGATGGTATCATTTCAGATTTCAATTTCATAGCTAAAGTTTCATCTCTACCCTGTTCTACTTAAATACTATACAAACCATAGTCCAGCCTTCTTTTTCTTGTTCTACGGAAGGATCATGATTTAGTACAAGGAGGCACCTACTTACTCTGAATCCAAGTATCCAGCACATTTAGAAAGTATCCAAGGATCAAGATTTAGGCAAGGATTTAGTGCAAGGAGGCGCTTATTTAGAACATCCGAATTCTGCAACCTTTGAAAACATGCTATGATTGATTTGACATCCCTATGTATGACACAACGCTCGGAGAAGGTGTGAAGATATTTTCAAACCTAAATGTACGGGTATACATATTCAATGTCAATAAAGGAAGAAAAAAATTGAGCAATTGGAGACTAACAAGTTGAAAAAATACTAGTACAAGATGCAAGCGGTGATGAATATGTAAATACATATTATGAGAAATTACATTAGTTTGGAATTAATTTATGTTTTCTATTATAATCCTGATCTATTTTATTAATCTATTACATTTTAAGAGTCGAGGATGATTTTAGTCTCTCTAAAACCGTTGGATACAGTTAAATCTTATTTCATATTAATCATGTTTCTTTGCTCTGGAAGAATTATAGTTTTCCTAGATAATATTTGGTGTTCAAAAGGTTTTAAGTCTTTAGGAGAAGCCATATGATATCCAAAAGTTACTTCTGTCATTTTGTCATATTGTATTAAAGCTCTTAAGTCCCAAAGTTGGTAGTTTGAAATGCAAAGAATATTAGTTATATACTTGGAAAATTTGTTGCTTCCTGCTCACAAGAAGGGAGATTAAATTGAAAGTATTCATAACTCTGGACCCTTTGTTATTTGCCTCGTGCAGTACCAAAAGCTATTGAAATTTTGGTTGGCAACCTGAACTCTTCCACTTTGCTGTTGCTCTTGTCAATTAAACGAAGAATCAGGAAATGAATGTTAATTCGTCGGCACCAAGTTCTGGTAAAAGTTCATCAAACCTTTGAGCATTTTATTTTCCTTCTTTTTTAGTGGTTTCCTTCAATTTTTTTAAGAAATACGATCTAGAATTTATATGTTTAGGCAGGATTTTGATTCCTATAGACTTTTGATTGTAACTTGTGCATGACCTTTTGTAAATTTTGTCATCGTCGTAGAATTATTTCTTAACATGTAAAATTATATGTATTATGACAATATGTCAGCAGGAAGCGGTATGACGAGTCCCCCGTGTTCATGACAAATCGAAAATTGGCACATCTTTTTTTGTATAATTTTTTTGTTATCTTAGCTCTATAAAGTGTTATTTTTATTTTTTATATTTTTTTTACTTTCTGAAAATGAAATAGAAGATGTCTGGCCGTTTTGTGCATCTTTCTACAGTTTTTCAAGATCTTGATGAACATTCAGTTACGACTCAAAATCGTCTATATTCTGCATCACATTTCATCCTCCAACATGCCTTTGATTATCTACTATCCCAAAAGCTTAACTATCTTATGGAAAAACATATGAATTTATACTTGTAAGGAGTAGACGTAAGATTCTTCTGTCACTCGTGATTATTAGATAAAAATTGATTATTTGGACTTCTTTAAAAATTGATCGTTTCGATTCTTAAATAAGAATTGCTGACTTAGTTCCTTAGGGCCATAAGAATTTATTGGGTGCAAAATTAATGACATCAAACATGATACATCTTGAGGACAGCATTATGAGTTCTCACCCTGATCTGGACTATGATAACTTCAGCGATGAGGTAACGATCAATTTTAAATCATTGATAAGAAATAATGAAAGCTATTTTGACTTTTGGAATGATCGGTTGTCAAGTTTAACATATTAGTAATTTAATTTTCCATTTTGTAGACCGTAAATACAATCATAAGGGAGCACCTTCAACAAAAGAGATAGACGCGTTATAAAAGAAATACCTCATTTTTTCATAAGGAATTGGGTTATCTTTTCATTTTGTTTCGCAGATCTTGAAAACAAGAAGTTATGCAAATGAGCTTAAGATCTCCGACTCTCATAATTGCCCTATTTGCATGGTACGCAGTGTTAGGTTTATATTTATAATTAAATTTTTTGTTTTATTCTTAAATATTTTTACTGATTTAATGATCGGATAAAACATGAGGATTTTAAGAAAAATCAGGCTATTGCTTATTTGAAGTATTATGGACATGTGTATCATGCCAGGTGCATAATGAATTGGTTATATGACTACCGTCTCTGTCTGTTGTGCAAAAAGTTAGTCTTACCAATAATAGCAGAATATCCAGATTGGGTGAACGATCTGGACAAAGTTCGTGATTTTCTTAAACGTGTGTATTAATATTGTTGTGAAACTTTTAGTGTTTTTGTTTCATACGTTGAAAGGATTTAAATTTGTGTTTGTAAACTTGCTTGTTTAGTAACATGAGTTTTTTACCACATTCATCACCACTTACATCTTGTGCTAGTATATTTTCACCTTGATAATTTCCAATTGCTCAATTCTCTTTTCCATCTCTTATTATTTTCTCCTTTCTTAACATTGAATGCATATGAAGGGTATTATTTTATTCATGTCAGACATATCTTAACACATTCTTCTTAGAACTCTGTTGTCGTACATAGGGATTTCAAATCAAGCAACATACTCTTAGATCATAGCATGTCTGCAAAGGTTGCAGAATTCGGACTTTCTAAAAATGCACCTTAAGAATGGGACAATTGCACTTCATTAGAAGTAAGGGGCAGTGCTGGATACTTGGATCCAGAGAAAGTAGGCGCCTCCTTGCACTAAATCCTGATCCTCCAAGTATCCAACACTGCCTCTTACTTCTAATGAAGTGCAATTGTCCCCTTCTTAAGGTGCATTTTTAGAAAGTCCGAATTCTGCAACCTTTGCAGACATGCTATGATCTAAGAGTATGTTGCTTGATTTGAAATCCCTATGTACGACAACAGAATTCTAAGAAGAAGGTGTTAAGATATGTCTGACATGAATAAGATAATACCCTTCATATGCATTCAATGTTGAGAAAGGAGAAAAGAATAAGGGATGGAAAAGAGAATTGAGCAATTGGAAATTATCAAGGTGAAAATATACTAGCACAAGATGCAAGTGATGATGAATGTGGTAAAAAAAATCACGTTACTAAACAAGCAAGTTTACAAACAAAAATTTAAGTCCTTTCAACGTATGAAACAAAAACACTAAAAGTTTCGTAACAATATTGCTACACACGTTTAAGAAAATCAAGAACTTTGTCTAGATCGTTCACCCAATCTGGATATTCCACTATTATTGGTAAGACCAACTTTTTGCACAACGGACAGAGAATGTGGTCATACAACCAATTCATTATGTACAAGGCATGATACACGTCCACAATATTTCAAATTAGCAATATCATGATGTTTCTTAAAATCCTCCTATTTTATCCAATCCTTAAATTAGTAAAGTATTTAAAAATATAAATTTAACACTACGTATCATGCAAATAGGGCAATTATGGGAGTCGAGAGATTTTAGGCTTATTTGCATAACTTCTCGTTTCCAAGATCTGTGAAACAAAATGAAGAGAACCCAGTTCCTTGTGGAAAAATGGGGTCTTTCTTTTATAATACGTTTATCTCTTTTTGTCGAAAATGCTCCCTTATGATTGTGTTCAGGGCCTACAAAATGGAAGATTAAATTACTAATATGTTAAACTTGACAACCGATCCTTGCAAAAGTCAAAATAGCCTTCGTTATTTCTTATCAATTATTTAAAATTGATCGTTACATCATCGCTGAGGTTATCATAATCCCGATCAGGGAGAGATCTTATAATGGTCTCCTCAAGATGTATCATGTTTGATATCATTAATTTTGCACCCAAGAAATTCCTACAGCTCTAAGGAATCAAGTCAGCAATTCTTATTTAAGAATCCAAACGGTCAATTTAAAGAATACCAAATAATCAATTTTTATCTAATAAATACAAGTGAGAAGATTTTTACGTCTTCTCCTTCTTGCAATTCATATGTTTTTCCATAAGATAGTCAAGCTTTGGGTATAGTAGATAATCAAATGCATGTTGGAGGATGAAATGTGATACAGAATAGAGACGATTTTGAATTGTAATTGAATGTTCATCAAGATTATGAGAAATTGTAGAGAGAGATACAAAACAGCCGGACATCTTCTATTTCATTTTTAGGAAGTAAAAAAAATATAAAAAATAAATATCACTTTATAGAGCTAAGATAACAGAAAAATTGTACAAAAACAAGATGTGCCAAATTTCGTTTTGTCACGAACACCGAGGGACTCGTCATACTATTTCCTATTGACATGTTGCCATAATACATATAATTTTACCTGTTAGGAAATAATTTCACGACGATGACAAGATTTACAAAAGGTCATGCACAAGTTACAATCAATAGTCTATAGGAATCAAAATCGTGCCTAAGCAGATAAATTATAGATCGTATTTCTTAACAAATTTGAAAGAAACCACTAAAAGGGGGAGGAAAATAAAATGCCCAGAGTTTTGACGAACTTTTACCAAAACTTGGTGCCAAAAAATTAGCATTCATTTCTTGATTCTTCGTTTAATTGACAGGAGCAACAACGAAGTAGAAGAGTTCAAATTGCCAACCTAAATTTTAGTAGCTTTAAGTGTTGCACGAGGCAAGTAACAAAAGGTCCAGAGTTATGTATATTTTCAATTTAATCTCCCTTCTTGTGAGCAGCAAGTTTTCTAAGTATATAATTAATATTTTTTGTATTTCAGACTACCAGCTTTGGGGTTTAAGAGCTTTAATACAATGACAAAAGCAACTTTTGGATATCATATGGCTTCTCCTAAAGACTTAAAACCTTTTGAACACCAAATATTATTTAGGGAAACTATAATTCTCCAAGAGCAAAGAAACATGATTAATATTAAATAAGATTTAACTGTATCCAACGATTTTAGAGAGACTAAAATCATCATCGACTCCTAAAATGTAATAGATTAATAAAACAACTCAGGATTATAATAGGACGCATAAATTCATTCCGAACTAATGTAATATCTCAGAATATGTTTTTACACATCTATCACCACTTGCATCTTGGAAGATTATGCAAGGTAGCAAGCAGTCTTATATTGCTTAAACAGGCTTTTTTTTCTTGTAAGTTCCTTCATATTGCTAATGAAAGTTTTATACATTTCTGGAAAATTATAGAAATTGTGGGGAGATGTGGTAACGTGTGTCGGGTTCGTATTTAAAGTGGGTTGGGAGAACATATATCCTATGTAACTCCGAAATATATATTTTTGTGATCTGAATGTGGAAGAAGTGTTTGTAATGAAAATGAGTTCTTCTACTAGCAACTTCCTATACAAAGCAGATTTCAAGTGACAATGTGTTCTTTGTAAACGTTGCCATGAAATTGTGCTCGGCTGAATTCTGGATTTTAAATTAGTTGAATGAATTTTGAGCCATTAAATCACCAATTGATCCCATTCACAGATATTCTTAGCCGAGCCTTTAAAGAAATAATTTTTATACTATGGTGTTTGGTAATATTTGAGGTAAATGTAGTATTTATAGTTATTGATTTGAATTGAATGTGATAGTGGTGGTGCATTCGAGAAAAAAATTCGCAGGTGGGGTGGGATATTATTGATTGATATATTATTAATTTGATGGGAGTAGGTGGGGGTGGAAATACTATTAATTGCGGATAATTAATTCCAATTAATTATGTATTATTTATATTATTAATTGGAATTAATACTTGAATTTTGAACTAATTTGACAAGTTTATTAGTTTTGAAATGTAATTTTTACATATTATTCCCGTTTTGACCTGCTTTGACCTGCTTAGTCCAAAAGAGTTAATTCATCCCAATAAAACCTATAGACAACTAAGAGTCTGTTCTCTTTACTATTTTCAAGTCGTTTTCTGTTTTTTATTTTCTTAAGACAGTGACGCATTCTCTTTCCTATTTTTGAATAACAAGTTAAAAATTTACAAAGAAAACTCAAAAACGATAAATTTTCAAAATGTGTTTTGGGTGTTTTCAAAACAAATTTTCAAAATGTCAAAAAGAGTACATTTTCAACAAACATAAAGAAAACAGCCCCTAAGTTTCCTTGAAAAATATCTGGGTAACAAAATGTTACTTAACAATGAACTAAACTACAGAAGAAATTTGTACAATTGGGTAGACATTAAATTCTTACATTTTTAAGGAGTGATACTCCGAATTATTAAAACAAAATTCAAATTTGGAAATCTTCAAATTAAAAAGATTCCAAATAGACCTCATCCAAAAGTTTAAAATGTTTTTAAATGAACCGCTTATATCCTCTTATGACTAGTTTGAGTACAGCTTCAAGTCAACCATAAATAAGCCCAAAATATTGTAGATTAAAAAAAAAATGGGTTTTGTTTCTAAATTAAATTGAAACGTCTTCTTAATACAAATTAACTCTCCCGTAAGAGAAAAACTTTAGTCCGTTAAACCGGTCGGGGCCAGTTTTTGTAAGTGACAAGCCAATATTGCAGGTGCCCCAGATGGATTTATGGTAAAATAAATGCTATATATGTTGTGGTAGTTTTGCAGTATTATTGCACAAATCAAACTACACATGTACGATTTTTCCTCCACACAAAAAATGTTTTTTTTTTTAAAGACAACATAGGGTCCAATGTGATTTGTGGTATCTGTTTTTAAGTTTTTCTTAAATAATTGATTTGATTTTGATAGTGAAAAAATGTGAGTATGATATAATTTGTCTTATCTATTTTATGCTTGCCAAATGCCAATAAATTATTAACTGTATCGAAGTCATGAGCTTGAATGACGCGGGAGATTTATGATTTAAACTACTTTTTTAGTACATATTAAATTCTTATTTAATAGTCAATTTTATTTTTTTAGTATTTCTAGATTTACACAGTTGAAAGAACTCAAATAGTACCTTTTAAACTTCTAATGTCCATATTTGAGGAACAAAATAAATTGACTTAAATAAATAAATAAAAGGTTATTGATTTCAGGAAAAAAAACAAGAACGTTTGAACATTTTTTAGTATGTTCATTGTCTTACTACTTTACTATTTGTCTAACTAACAACTCAAGAAATTTGTATTGGGATCGAACTCCATCTCATGAGAACGGTAGTAATATTCTCTTACAATTTATGTACGTTATAGTATTTACTTAATTTGTTCTAGAAGAATAAATTAGAGGTTGTGGACGATTTTACAACATTTTCTGAAAATTATGGACTTGATATGTAGTTTTCCCAGTTATATATTAATAAAGAGAAAAAAAAACACTGGCGAGGAAAAGATAATAGATTCGGAGTTTTGCTATCTCCGAGGATGCATGTGACGCCCCCTCCAGTTCATCTCCTAGATTCGTTTTCAAAAATGCCAACATGGCATAGTTCAGTGGTGCAAAGGACGTGAGTGAAATAGTCTCAGTTGAGCTGACAGTCGCAGTGTGAGTGTTCGATTCATAATTCTAACAAGGTTTGAAATTTGACTCTTTGTGGACACCAGTATGACAGCTCTTGTACCCTGATCTGTTGAGGCATATCTCGAAATTTATCTCCTCCACAATGTTCTAGGGGCGGGATGGTAAGGGGACCCTCGAGGTTGGGATTCAACCTTTTTTTTTTTAAGATTCGTTTTCAATAAAAAAATAATAATATGTCACTGGGCTCCAGTTCATATACCACCACACATTACATAAGCGTGGTATAAGATTTTACTGTCGTAAAGTGGTCCCTGTCTACGGTTGATAGGAAGAGGTAGAGGGAGAGCGGGCCCACATTTATGTACTATTTCCAAATTGAGGGAAATAATTCTTATCTCACTTCTATTAATAGAAGGGTTAATCTTTGGACATCTCAACCCACTTAAAAGGGGGTTAGACTATCTTCAAAAAATTCTCTGTTTTAAAAGAGAATATTCTATATATATATATATTATTTTTTCTATTTTTTATTTTCCCTAACTTTCCTCTAAATTATTATATTATTTTCTTTTATTGAAAATTAAAATACTTTAAATACATTTAATTATAAAGAACGGATTTGACTCTCTAAATTTAAATAGTCTCTTAGAAATGTTCTAAGATTACATATTAGTAGGGACACATTTGAAATTTTGTTTGGTAAGTTTTGACGATAAACTATGTAATAAAAGAAATAGTGATTATTACATAAATACTTAAAAATCTTGTGTTATGATGAAATCCGGGGTCACGTGAATTGTTCAAAAATAGAAATTGATTTGTTTTATCAAATTTTATAAACTTCTCTAGAGAGAGAGAGAGAAGAAAAATAAATTAAAATTTCAGTTGACAATACCATTCTGGTAAGGACATGAGTGTAATTTAAGTTGAAATGATAAGAATTAAGAAAGGTGACGCGCTCAAGAAAGCAAATGCTGGAGTGTGGGGCTCGGTTTTCGATTTGGTTAACGTCGGAAAGTTGCGTAAGAAAGAGATGTGAATAAGGAAAGTTTAAGAGATGGTTGGTGGCTGTTTCGAGCGCCAGCTTGAAGTATAACCTTGAAGCAAAGCAATTGGAGAAAAAAGATGAAACTTCAATTAATAAGCTGACCTACCCTATTTAATTTCATTCTTCTGCTTTCCAGAAAATAACAAGACCAGGCTTCTATATTACACTAATATTTAGATATTTCAACAAGGATTTCATTTTGTTTGGTACTAGAACTAGAATAAAATGTACCAACGGATGAATTTCTCGTAACCGTTGTACTTGGATAGATTTATACATTTGTCGTTCATAGACTACGAGAACAACGTGGTGGTGAATCATTATACAAACTACTTTCTATATCAAAATGTGTACTGTGATATTAAATGTTAAATGCCAAAAAAAAAAAAAAAAAAATTGTTTGATAATTCCTTCAAAACCTTCTAAGTTAATATTAGGGTCCATTGTCTACACATTGGGAATACCATAAGTGCTCTCAATATTTTCGAAATTTGTCTCCACGGTAGCGATAATGTCATAGAAAATTTAATAATCCCTATATTTATTTAAAAATTTTGTAATATCGAATAATCAAACAGTTATTAAAATTTAAATCAATTCTAGAACTATATAAATGCCTACTAGGAAAAATTAATAAATGACTGTATCAGAATTTATACAATATTGTAGCATGAGATATGTAGTGTTCCATACAGGGGCGGAGCTAGCCTGTCGAAGTATGGTGATTTCAGAGTTGAAGGGGTGGGGCCCACGGGAGTTTGGGAGTAGCGCCCCTGAATTTTTTATTTTTTATTTTTGAAACATTATCTGTTAAAATTATGGAAGTTGGTACTTTGTGATGGAGAAATGAAACAAAGGAACATAAATTAGTGTACATTAGTTGAAGACTTAAAAGATGGTAATGCTTTCATGGAAATATGTCGGTGATCGACAATTATTTTTTGAACGCTTACAATTCTACTGGTTCGAAATTTAAAATTAGAAGTTAAGACTTCACATATATGCATAATAAATTTTAATTTTTATAGCTGAAGAATTCAAACTTTTAGTATTCTCGTTCAGTTAATATCTGTAAGCGGGTTTAAAGTATTGAATTTCCCTGCAATTAAATGTCTCTCACATAGACACCAAACACTTAGAGAACATGAAATCGTAGTTCTCCAAGAAAAATGCACATTATGAAATCTCATGAAAGGTGAAGACAAAATGGTAAATACAAAAAAATATATATTAAAAAACAATAAAAAAAAATTGTCAAAAAATTGGGCCCTCCGCCCCTGGATCCATAAGTTACCTATGTCGTAGCAAATATCATGTCGAGTACATTAGAATGTGCACATACACTTGCAAATCTTGGGTTTACGAGATCGGAGACAGTAATCAAATCAATAGTATGTCTAATGTTCTGTAACCATGGAGCAATGTAATTAAGGCCATCTTAAATTTAAAGTATGAACAACACAAAGAACATTATAAATCTTGGCGCATCAGAATCCAAATTGACTTGGTGCCTACAAACTTTATCTTCACGACAAATTTTTTTTGGACGACTATTAAATATTGAAAATATTTTGTGCATTATGTGAAAACTTAATGACTGTAAATGCAATGATATTTGTATGCATAATTCAAAACTTGTCAACGTAAACGCAATGTGGCACAAATATATCCTTTATGATTTTTTATCGAAAACAAATGATGTCATGACACCGTAATACTGTTAAGAAATATAATATTATTTTATTTTATTGTTTATTAAGGGTAGAATAGTCTTTTTAGTTTTCTTAATTTTAGTCTATATATATTTAGGTTAAATCATTTTTTTGTATTCAATTTTTCATTATGCAGAATTAATGAAATCATATCCTCTATTTTTTCTTTCTTGTTTTGGAATTGTTTAACATGATATCAGAGCAAAATTTGATGGGACAATGTTTAATCTCAAACACAGTTTTCGCGGATCCAACTTTGAGAGGGTTTTCTTTCAGTTATCGCAATTTGGTATTTCATTTTCCTTTCTTTTGCGATTTGTTTTTCCTTATTTTTTTATTATGGCTACTGAAAGAGACGATTCGCTTCAATCTGTGAATGTGAGGTTGGATGGAAAGAATTATTCATATTGGAGTTATGTGATGATAAATTTTCTTAAGGGTAAAAAGATGTGGAGATATATTAGTGGAACTTTTGTGAAACCTAAGAATACCGATGAGAATTATATTATTTTTGTAGATGCCTGAGAAGCAAATAATTCGAAAATCATTACTTGGATTAACAATTATGTTGAGCATTCCATAGACAGAGAGTTGGCAAAATATGAGACAACAAAGGAGGTTTGGGATCATCTGCAAAGGTTATTCACTCAGTCAAATTTTGTAAAGCAGTTTCAATTGAAGAATGACTACGAGCTCTTCAGCAGAAGAATATGAGTATTCAAGAGTTTTATTCTGCTATGACAGATCTTTGGGATCAATTAGCTCTTACAGAATCGGACGAATTAAAGACATGTGATGCATGTATTGCTCGTAGAGAACATCAACAGTTGGTACAGTTTATAACTGTACTTCGCGGTGATTTTAAGGGACTTAGAGGTTCAATTTTGCATCGCTTTCCACTTCCTTCCGTTGACTTAGTTGTTAGTGAGTTATTGGCTGAAGAAATACGTCTCAAGTCTTATTCTGAAAAGGGAATCATTTCTACTTCTAATCCTTCCGTGTTAGCAGTGCCTTCTAAGTCACTCTCTAATAATCAAAATAAGTTTTACAGAAGGGTTGCCCCCGACGAGTGTAGTTTCTCCAAGCAGAAAGGTCATTGGAAGGCTCAGTGTCCTAAGTTGAGACGGCAGAATCAATTGCAGCAACAATTTCAAGCTTGGAAGCCTAGCAACCAGTCACAATCGAATGTTCATAGACCACCTCAGGGCTATAAACCACCATAGTCTAATATTGTAGCGGTAGCTTCATCAGGTCCCTTCACCGATCCTAGTACTCTGGCTCGGCAATTTCAGAAGTTTCTTTCCTTACAGCCACAAGATATGTCTGCTTCTTCTCCTTCCGTAGGTCAATTGCCTCATGGTTCTTCGGTATGTCACATTCTGTATGGGTCTTGGATTCGGTATTTTACATCATATGTCTCCAAAATTCTTGATCTTTTATTTCTGCGTCTCCTTCATCTTCTATCCCTATTATGACTGCTGATGGCACTCATATGCCTTTAGCAGGTGTTGGTTATGTTGTCACACCTCACTTGTCTCTCCCTAATGTTTATCATATATCGAAACTCACATTAAATCTTGCTTCTGTTGGTCAGTTATGTGATTCACGTTTTCCTCTTCTTCTTGTTATGTGCAGGACCTACAATCTCAGAAGCTGATTGGGACGAGCTGTAGGAAAAGTGGACTATATATTTTGGATGAGTTAAAAGTGTCAGTTGCTGCGGTTACTACTAGTGTTGATTTGTCTTCTTTTCATTTGAGTCCTTCTTCTTCTAGTTTTTATTTATAGCATTCTCGCCTAGGTCATGTTTCGTCATCTCGTTTGAGATTTTTAGCTTCTACATGGGCTTTAGGAAATTTGCAACCCTATAATTCCAACCAACAAAACTATTTGTTACAAATAACATTTTGTTGTTGCATCAAAACATATAAATGTTGACTAATTTGGCTAACATTGAACTTGGTAAAATAAAATGACAATTGGAATGGCTATTCCTAAAGGCCCTGGCGAATTCTTAATTGGAATTAGAAGATTCTTTGTAATGTAAATTGATTCTTTATCACATTTTGATATTTTATTACATCGTTGAATGAACCCATTCGAAACCATTGGATGATGACAAAATTATCAACGTCGGTTAATTTCACCGTATTTATTGTGTTTTCAATTCAACTCAACTCGAAACATACAAGTTGATAAGAGAACTTCACGTTATTTTTGCCATCAACATGCTTGATCAATCTTGAAAGCTGATAAATATATTTGTTGAAACACACATTTCAATATTATCTTTTTAATATATCTTTTTAAGTA
This sequence comes from Fraxinus excelsior, assembly GCA_019097785.1. Classification (NCBI taxonomy): domain Eukaryota; kingdom Viridiplantae; phylum Streptophyta; class Magnoliopsida; order Lamiales; family Oleaceae; genus Fraxinus; species Fraxinus excelsior. The sequence continues at coordinate 4,175,773 of CM032623.1, read as the reverse complement.
CTAAACAAAATAAGTGACTAAAATATCATAATGAAAGGAAGCCAAATATATATCAATTATGCTAGATTTGCATTCTTGTGTACATCTTCTTACACTACTCCCCACGTGACATTATCTAGGCAATAACGAGAAAGCTTGTTGGGGAGTAGAATATCATGGTTGAATATATATAGAGTGAATGATCGATAATTAAAGAAAGCTACTATAGGTAATTGGGTAAATCAGTTGGACTTCTAGTGTTGGTGCTAAGGCTGGATATGGTTCGGTTCTGAATCGAATCGAATTGAACCGAACCAAAATTTTTGGATATTTAATAAATGAAACCGTCGGGTCCAAATATAATTATGGAACCGTTCGGGTTCGGTTTCATTCGGTTCGGTTTGGTTCCGTAATATAATTAAGTTTTTTTAACATTTACAACAACACTACATAAATACAACTAATGATATATTCATTTGTAGCTTCGATGAATAGTTGGAGAGGGGAAGTTGGACTGGCAGTCGGGGGCTTCAATTTGGGCATGTAGATGTAGGTTTTCAATTTATCAAATGATTTGAGATTAGTGGGCATGTGCTTATCGAATGAAAATATGAAATTAAAAAGGGAATGATAAAAATTTAAGAAGCCTAAATCTTGGGCTAACAATAAAATTAATAATTAGGTCAAAAAATTAAAATAAAAAATTAAATTTAGAAATTGGATTTGATCGGGCTAGTTAGACATGAAGTTGGCGTGAGAGTTGGAGCATTAATCACTAAATTAGTTAATTTGTTTAGAAAAGATTAAAATAATTTAATTAATTCAATATAAAAAAATTAAAAAAATTATTTAGATTCGTTTTTTATTCGATTATCTGGTTCTTAGTTTAGAAGCGAACCAAACTTATCGATTCTCGATTCAAATACCCGTTCGGATATTTCACTCATGAAGAGTCGCTATGTTCGATTCAAGTTCGAAAGTTCTGTCCAACCCTAGTTGGTGCTTGAAATGGCTAAAGTAGGAAGAAAATTGAAGAGGGAGAAAGGGAAATTTGGGTTTGGCGCGAGGTGGGCGCTTGCTTTTCTATTTGGTTATCGTCAAAAAGTTCCGTAAGAAAGAGATGGTTCTGTATTTTCCTATTTTCTTAATTTAATACTACAACAATGTAGCAGAGTTTGCCCTTATCATTTTCCGTTAAATTATAATTTATTTTCCTATATTCTTTTAGCAATCATACATTCTTCAATAAAAAAATATTACACATAAATTTAAATATTTTTCTTTGTTTTTTCTAATCACACATTTAAAAAAAATAATAATATTCCTCTCATTATAATATGAAATAATAGAGGCACGGACACACAAGTACATGAAAAGTACATGAAAAATATTGCTTGTAAATAACTATTTATATTAATGTTTTGTATAAAGAATTTCTGCCTCTGCCTCTCTAAATAACGTGTGAAATATATAGAGAGAGAAAGGGAGTGTGTTCCTGAATTCTAGAGAGAGAGATTGCTTTTTGTCGAGTCTTGAAAAACTGGCCCCGTCTCTATGCTGTATTGGGCAGCCAAGGAACTGGAAGGGAACACAACAGATGTAGTTGAATAGTTGAAACTGGAACAAACTTTTTACTTTTTTAACAACTCCTATGGTAATAGGTTTTTATGTTGTTTCAATAGACAACGTACAGTTCCATTTGAGAATTATTTTATGTAGGTAGCCAAAAAGAATATATCTATCTATCTATCTATCTAATAATCTATACCCACCCACTCTTCTATATTCTACTCCTACAAACTCAAAAACGAGCCTTTGTAGCCTTCCAAAGGTTGGCTTCTGATGAGACGGTACTGATCAGAATTCTGAGTACCTATCAACTCTCTTCCTCTCTACCAGCTCTTTTTGGTTTTCTGTCTCTTTTCCTATTTTGGGGTTATTTTTCATCTTTTCCATCGGTAGAGAAATGTGGAATCTCAATGATTCTCCAGATCAAACAAGAGCTGATAAATCCAAGGGTTATTCGGATGACAAGCTTAAAGGGATCGGATCTGTGTCTAATTCAAGCTCGTCGGCGGTGGTTATCGAGGATGCTTCTGAAGATGAAGTTGCAGAAAGAGGTAGAAAGAAGAGCAGCAAAATATTTGGGTTTTCTGTGGCCCACAACGATGATGACAGGGATCCATGCTCGTCGGAGTGTGAACGGCCGTTGACCCGGCAGTTCTTTCCGGTCGATGAGTCTGAAACTGGGGCTACATCAAGCGACCGACCACACAATTTCCCACAAGCTCAATGGTTTGGAGTTAAATTCTCCAAGTCTGAACCCCACGGCGGTGGCGGGCGTGGATTTGGGAAGTCTGCGGCGGAGGTTACACACCCTCTCAAGAAAAGCCGACGGGGGCCTAGGTCTCGTAGCTCTCAATATCGTGGGGTTACCTTTTATCGGAGGACTGGCCGGTGGGAATCACACATATGGTATAAATTTACAATCAAAAACTTGCTTTCCCTCTAATGCTAGTTTTCACTTTGTTCCAAACGAAATTGTTTCATTCAAATACAATTCATCTTTGTTTCTTGGTTTTTCCCGATTCAGGGATTGTGGAAAGCAAGTTTATTTGGGTTAGAATTTCCTTCTCTATTCTCCTTATTTGGCAAAAAAGTTTATTCTTTTCCCAACTTGACCATCAAGTTCTTGCTTTATCATCTGATTGGTCAAATGGGCTTTTGTTTTGGAATTTATAGGTGGATTTGATACAGCACACGCGGCAGCTCGGTGAATTTTTTACCCTCTCTAACTCTCTATTTCAATTCCACATTTGTTATCTGTAATCCGAAGAACCTAATGTTCACAAATTGATCTTTGACAGCGCATATGATAGGGCAGCCATTAAGTTCCGGGGAATGGAAGCAGACATAAACTTTAATCTAGAAGATTACGAAGAAGACCTAAAACAGGTACATAATTTTAAGAGAGAGAAAAAGGGTGGAGAGAGAGAGAGACTTGTTTTATTTCCTTTCACCTTATCTTGTACAGTGCTTTTCCTTGGTTTCAAAAGTTGCATTTCTTGAATTATGAGGTGTTTGGACACAAGAAAGACTTGATATTCTATGTATAAATATTACAGACGAGCAATTTAACAAAGGAAGAATTTGTGCATGTACTTCGACGACAAAGTACTGGATTTCCAAGAGGGAGCTCCAAGTATAGAGGTGTTACTTTACACAAATGTGGTAGATGGGAAGCTAGAATGGGCCAGTTCCTAGGCAAAAAGTAAATCATCTACTTTACAGTATATTTGTGGACTAATCCATGTCTTAATTACCTTGTTTTGTGCTAATGCATGTTTTATTATATGAAACAGATATGTTTATCTGGGTCTGTTTGATTCTGAAGTCGAAGCTGCCAGGTCAGTTTGTAGAGTTGTTGTCTGTATTTATTTCTGCTTAGGTTGCCAGCAGGGTTTGCAGGAAATGTATTGTAGAAAGATTTAAGTACGAGTATAATACTTTTCTGGGGCTTAATTCATTGTCTGGGAATTATAGGGCTTATGATAAAGCCGCAATCAAGTGTAATGGAAAGGATGCTGTGACAAATTTTGATCCCAGCATTTATGATGAAGAACTCAAAGGTGCAGGTAAAATTTACGAGTATTTGTCAAGTTTGTTTCAGCATAGTTCTCAAAATTCTTCGAGTCGAAAATTTATTCCTTTTTTCGAAATTTTTTGTGCGCGACAGAATCTTCTAACAATGCAGCAGATCATAATCTAGACTTGAGTTTGGGGAATACTGCTTCAAAGCGTGGCAGCAGAGAATTGGAAGATGAAAGTCGTGATCAGCATTGTTCGACAATGCCGTTTGAATTCTATTCGAGACTCCAGGGATCAAGATCCAAGGTACATAGACATTAACGTGCCTTAATTTGATGCCTAAAATCCAAAATTTGCAGTGTTTTTGATTTATGGATTTTATGAATCACAGCTTAATTTCGGGAATCAACCTAGTCAAATTGAGAGAAGCGATAGATGTAATAATGAAACTGATACTCTACAGTTTCTAAGCCAAACACACCTGCATTCTCCCGGTTCATTGAAGGTTAACGAATTGCTCCAATATGGACAGTTCATGAAATATAACGAACCCCGAATGCTGCAAATGTTCTCATCGCCGTTTGGCTCACAAGGTTATCGAGTAAGTGCTTAAAGTTCAATAAACATACACGAGTGTGTACAAAATTCTTAAAGAATGTTGAACTGAACATGACAATTGACAGATTCAGTTTCCGAGCTGCAGCAATGGCTGTGAAATTAGAGGCAACGGAGAAGAGATTTCTGTCTCAACAAATGATCTGCAATGGCAAACAAATTCTCCTCAATTATTTGCTACTGCTGCAGCATCATCAGGATTCGGACAGCAAATACTGAGACCCAAAATTGGCTGCAGAAAAGTAGTGTCCACCTACTTACAAGATCCTCATAGCTGACCTAATCTTGTGTTCTGCTTTGTCGTTTTCTTCTAATTCTGTCATCAAAAGATCTCCATTTTCTCTGAATCTGTAAAAATCCTAATCAGGGACAAATTTATGATTGGAATCTGAAAAGAGGGAGAAATATGTTGGTAATTTGTCCAAAGTAGTGGAAAAAAAATCTTGGGTTAGATCTTCTGCATTGCTGACTACTGGTAATACAGGATGATTATAATATCTATACAAGTTGTTTTTGGGATCTCGTCAAAAAATACCAAAGTTGGAGTGACCATTGGATGCTTCTTTAAAACCAAATTTTTATATCAAAACTAAGGATATAGATGGAGCAAAATTTTGACGTAAAAGAAAATGGAGATCAAAATGGGGAATAATTACTTCAAATTTGGTGTGTTACACCCTAAATCAAATTTTACACTTAATTTTGTGTACCATTGGAGTGGTTTTTACACCAAGTTTATATCAAATTTTGTGTACCATAGAAGATGTTCTTAGGACATCTCCAATGGGAGGTTATATTTGGTGTAAAACACCAAATTTACTTCCTGATTGGTGGGGATTAAAATAAGATTTTTAGTAAATTTTGATAAAAGTTGATGAAATACGTAATTAAAAAGTTCCACCAATGGTTACCCCAAATATAGCACAAAAGATAGTGCAATGAATAGTGTTACACCAAATTGTTTCTTTACTCTTTGTAAAATTAAATTGTTTCTTTTATTTATGTTCTTATTTAATATTATAGTATTAATAGATTTCAATTGATTCATAATTATTTTAATATGATGGCTATTTTTACTTAATGCAAAATTTCCATTAAATATAATTTCTAATTTAGCTATTTTTTTACTAATATTATTTGTAAAATAAAAATTGGTATAAAATAATTCAAAATAAAATTTAGCGTAAAACCATAAACCAAATTTGGTGTAGACAATGGAAGATGGTGTGAATACTTATATATACTCATATAATACTACCATCAAACGTTTTAGATTTTGCGCTACTTGTACAAAAGTAGTGTATAGAATGCGGGGTTATAAATTTTCTCATTTTCATTCATTAAATAATATTTAATTACTTGAAAATTCAAGTGGTTGAAGTTGAAGCAGCTACTTTCGAAGTAACAGAAAGAAAAGCAACGAATTGGAGTGGGAGAGTTAGAGTCGAAAAGAGGATTCTTCATTTCTTTCTCTCGTGCTCACGTGATGTGATTTAATAAAACGTTTTTTTTTTTAATCCACATCACCTTCTGTAATGTATTCTATATACTGTTTATGTTAGTGTGTGTTTCGTTGTTGCAAATTCTGTGATGGGATGTCACTCTTATCTACTTTCAGTTTAGATCCACTCGATCAGAAAGATTGAAATACCATAAAAACCGTATAAAGCTCAACTCATGGTTGTATAACTATTTCGACACAATTTTTTACAAACTAATTTTAAGGATAAGTTTGTCCAATGTGCTTGCACATAATGCACTCTTCTTCATTGGCTCGTGTGTTTTTACCGCTTAAACACCCTTTACTTACAACCAGAGTAAAAAGTTATTGTAAGATAAACCCTAAATTTTAAGAAGCCAATTTTGAGCATGCCATTTTTTTTAGCTCTCATAACAGTTGAGTCAAAGGGATCAATACATTTGATTTTAATTACCAATTAGTACCTTGAAATCATTAAAAAAAAAAAAAAAAAAAAAGTAAAATGCAGGTGTAAAAAAGTAATTCTTTATGGGAAACATAACCAGGGTTTGATGAATTGTCACCATCAGTTATGTCCTTTGAATCAGTTATCTCATGAGCCAAAGCAGTCAGACGTGTGTATTATGACGAGAGGGACTTGCCCCATACTTTAAAGCTTCAAAGTACCGTTCCTCTAATCCCTAGTACCATTTATTGTTTTTTTAATTTTTTAGTACTATTTAAAAATTATCTAACGAGGTTTAGTAATTATTCTTTTAAAAAAGTAAAAGTAAAAATTAAAAAAAATAGCTCATCCCAAAATAATCTATTCTGATAAGTAACATTGATTATCCAACCTGTTTTAATATTTGCACGATTGCATCATCAGCGACGTCATCTTTGATTATATTATGGGACTTCTTTATTTAATTTGATCGTACGAACATTGTTTTAATGGGAGAATGTAAGATTAATTAGTTGAAAGTTTCGTTTTAATTATCATTATTATATACAAAATTAGATAATAGTAAAGGGTTAAAGAATCATATAACCTTTATTTTTGAATTATCGTTTTGTTAGTGTTCTTTTTTGACTTGACAGAGCCAACTCTTAGAGCATGTTTGGTCAAGCTTAAAATTCGATTAAAATTGAAAATATAATCGTTATTGAGTCTCATTGTCTAATAAAAGTCAACAATAACTATTAGATTTTCAATTTTAATCCGATTTTAATTTCTACAGAACAAGCTCTTACTCTCAAAACAGAACAAAACAAAATAAAATTGGAAGACTTTGTTCTTTAGCGGCACTATTGGTTCAGACCATCTTCTTATATTCTTTCCCATTGCATAGGATCCTGCAAGAGAACCAGAGGGACCAGATTCATCCCTCTATTAATTACTTTTACTCCTTTAGAAAGAAAAAAAAAATGTGGGTAGGAATCGAAATGGTCTGTGTAACACGTGACAAGCTTAGCTGGGAGCTGGTGATAAAATAATTGAAACAAGAAGGAAAAGTTAAAAGGAACCAAACAAATAAAGATAAAAAAAGTACCAACTTTGTGGAGTTCAAAAATGGGGGCTTTCCCAAAATGGAATTTCTTCGACGCTAAAAACTTTTTCGGGTTTTAGTTTTAGTACGATTTGATTCAATTAAAAAAGTTGATTAAAATTTAAATCGAATTCAATAATGAATTTTATGATACTTACAAATTTTAAACCATAAATTCTATCAACTTTTTTTCAAAATTTATTAGAAACTTATTTTATGTAAACCAAGTAGGAGCTTAATTTGTATTGGGGCAAATATATGTTGTCCATGCGGGGGTTTTTCTTTCATTTAGCCACATTCTTCTACTCATTTTCAACCACACATTCTTCAATAAAATAATATTATTTATCATATCAATAACTTTTCCTTCATTTTCAACCACATATTTCCAATCACATCAATAGTAAAAATGCATTATTACTCCCAAAATATGCACCAAACAAGCTCTTAGTGTGAATTTGATTCGCGCTTGTTTTTGGCTGCATTTGGTAGGGACAGGTTGCGGTAAGTAGACATAATTAGAAGTACATTGCTTTTACATTTATCCATTATTTGAGCCACATTAAAATTCTCATTCTTATACTCATTTTCAATCACACAATTTTCAATAAAATAATATTTTTCATCACATCAATAATTTTTCCTTCTTTTTCAAACACACAATCTCCATCAATCTACTATTTCAAAATATATTCTTCCAAAATAATGTGGCTCAAACACACCCTTATTCTTTCATTGAGAAAGATATGCTCGTCTTATTTTTCTTCTTAGGGCTCATGGGCCAAATATGGATGGAAATGACAAGATATAAGTGGATATAAAACTTGAGGGTTACAAGAAATGTGTTATACGATGTGGTTGTGATTATTATTAAGAATTAAACAAAGTTATAAAATTTATTATCAAATTTGATCTTCGTTTCTTTTCTTTAATCATGTCGAGTTATATTGTTAAACTTAGGTCAACAATTAATTGGCCTTATCACTTTTGAATAAAGTTGGTTTTAAGGGGTTCCAACTATTGATAAAATTTGTCTTAATTTGGTCATTACCAAAATTACAAAAAGAAAAACACACACTCATTTTCAGTGCAATAGCTGTACTCGTAAATATTAGATAGCTAAATCAATAAATAATGTTGTTTTAGTAACCAATACATCTTTATTATTAAAATAAATACAATTTTGATTGTTTTGTTTTTATTAATAATTTTGGGTATACACTTAAAAAGCTTGCTAAGCTTAATTTTCTTTTACTTATTACAAAGAAGTTTAAATTTTAAAAGTACCGTAACTTAATTTTATGCTTAGCTAAACATGGATATGACAAGATGTAGGGGAAATTGTAAACCAAACGTGCATAAATTGTATTCTAATAACGTACTTTTACATGCGTGGAATTGAACTAAATTTCGACTTATCAAAACCGAATACGAGAAGTAGAATGAGAAATGCATGAATATGGATTTAATCGAGGTAAGAGTTGAATTATTTGTTTAAGACAATTATGCTCCGCATGAGTGCTGACAATTTTTCGACATCCGTCTTCCAAAATACAACGATCACATCTCTTAATAGATGCATCCCAAATTACATAGATCAACGAACTCAAAAATGGAATTTTCTCTCCACTTTTGAACGAGTTTTGGTGCAATAAAAACCTTGATTATACACTGATATGGTGTAATGTAAATAATATATATATGATATGGGATGATTTTGAACCATCAAGGGCGTCCACTTATGGAGGAGGAGGGGTTGTAACCAGAGAAATACTTCTCAAAATTCAGCATGTTTTATAATGGGACGCAGCCCTTCAGGTCGCTCGCTAGCCTCCCACAAGTCACTCGAGCACCCATAGTGACACTACTGGTCGCTATACGCTAGACAACTGCTCGAGCATCGGTTTTATATGGGTAAAATTCGATTTTTTCTCATATTTTTGAACAATTATTTCTCATTCACTTGGAATTGGTTTTGAAATTCCAAATATACTATAATAACCTGCTTAAAGTAGAACTAGTCTATTCACTCGCATGATTTGATTATCGCAACTTATTTGAATATTTGACCGAAATTGATATAAAATCAACTTTGATTTTACTTGACCAAATTTCAAGACAAGAAATGTGTTACAATCCGTGGAATCGAAGAAAAGCTAAAATAGTTATAAAATAAATTTTGTTCCATGTCACTTTTGTTTAACCATATTGAGTCATATATATTGTCAAATAGACAATTATTCAATTCCTAGAGCGGCACTTTTAGGAATGCAACCACAAAGTGACATCGTTTTTGTGCTAAGGTATTAGGTTTAGTAGATAATAAAATACTAGATATTTGGGCAAGGGAGAATTGAAAACAAGTACATAGAATAGAAGAAGACATTTTGTTTTGGTAAAAACTCGGAAGAATTACATCCACAAAAATGGAAGGAGATTGGAATATAAATAAAAGAAAGTGGTGGTTTTTCCATTTGTCTCGAAGTATTATTTCTTTCTCGTGGACCACTTGTTTCGATGACTTTCTATTTTTGGAAAGAATAAAAGAGGTTTTCTAAGTGGGCACGACATATGCAAAATTAAATCATTCATAGCCATTCAGTCACCTTTACTTTTGGTGGGGTATTGTTGTCCAATACAAAGTCATATGAACAATGCTACTACACATACAAGGATATTGCACAGAAGACACGTGACATAATTTTATTGGATGGTTGAAAACAAATAAACCATACATATCTTGTCAATATAGTGATAGAAAATATATTAAGGATTATTGATCTAAAACAATCAATAATCAACCTTGTAATCATCCATGTTGAAATTAACGAGAATATCAAAATGAAAACAGAAGCGTACATTGAACCATAAATCCATAGGTGTCTGATTCTTCGTCGGAATTGGTTATGATCTTCCAATTGATTGGTGATCTCCTTATCAAATTTGCCCTCCATTGATGGGGATGTAGAGAAGTTTGAAGAACTCCAACAATTGGGGACCATGACCCCTCTAATAGGAATAAGATAATAAATGGTTATTATCTTTCATTTGCTTCAAATCAGCCCCTCATCAATTTGAAACAAACATCCGGTCTCTACACTTTAATTCCATGAAACTTAATACCCAATAGTCAAATTTTATCTTTGGTAGATCACTTTAATTGACTAATAAACTTTAAATAATAGCACCACACATTTTAATACGTTACGTGTGGCCCCAATTATGTTAGAACTTTCCAACATATAGCACTTATATAAACCCTGCAAACAAGTTCCTGTTCAAGGAGAATTGTTTAAATTATATATTTAGCCATTTTATACATTTAAAATATGATCTTTTCGTCTCGAGAGAATTGATAAAATATTTTTCTTTTCTTTTTTATTGATAAATTTTTTTTTTTTTTTTCTTGGCTAAATATTAGAATTATATGTATGGTTGATCTTCATATGCGAATGACTTGGTAGTTAATAAATCTTTGTTACACTTCCTTTCACTTGTGTATTGCATGCATTCTAAGGGCCATTCGACTTGATTTTTAAAAGTCAAAATGATCTTTTGAGATTCAAAAGTAACTTTTGGATCCGTTTGACCAATTTTATGTAAATACTTTTTTCAGTTAGAAGAGTTTTTAGAGAAAGTTGATCTAATGTACCTTTTTTTTAAAAGTACTTTCAGAATATGAAACTCTTTTAAAAATTAATTTTCAAACAAAAATTAAGTCGACTCCCTCCAAGAGCTTTTCTACCAGAAGCGGAAGCAAAAGCAAAAATAAAAGAAAAAACAATGTCAAGCGAGTTCTAAGACATTGTTAGGATGCAAAGATCATCGTTCATAGAGAAGATTCGACAATTATTTATACTTCGACAATAAAGTCAACTGTCGAAAAAAATAATTAAATGCGAAAAAAAAAATGTCCATAATTTGGCCAGGGTTTAAATATTGCCTACATTTTCTTTGATCAAGTCTAGGATATTTATAGGGAAAATAGAGTTAGGATTACGTATGACATTCCGACATGTGGCAACTAATCCTGGACCTATCGATGTCATATATTTGATTTTGTTTCTTTTGAAACCGTTATTATTCTCATGTGTGGTTCTAGGGATGGCAACGGGCCGGGGTCAGGACGACGTCCCCACCGTACCAGCAATTCCCCCGTCCCGTTACCTGTTTAAGACGGGGTGGGTAGGGGGCAAGGCGAGGTCCTTGACTCGTTTACTACACCGCTTAATTTTTTTTTTTTGATTTTGATAATTCATTTTATTGCTCTCATTCATTAGACTAAGACAATAATATATGTTTTAATTTTTACTTATTTTTAAAAGTTAAACTATTCAAATATATTTGACAAATTAAAACTTTTATTGTTTGTCATATTTTTTAAATAGTGTTAGTTGTGATTTTTCTATTAGAACTAATGAAATTTTGTGAAATTTTCCATTTAGTATTGCATTTTAAAAAAATTTAAACGGGAGAGGGGACTCAGGAGAGCACCGGTTACCCGTCCTCGGCTCGAACCCGCACCGGGGCAAAGTTACATGTTCCGTCCCTGACCCGAATATCCAATTAAGCGGGTAATCCAAGAACCCATTCGGGGTGGGACTGCGTGTATCGGGTTTGTTGGATTTTTTTGCTATCCCTATGTAGTTTGTGATGTGGCAACTTTGCTCTTATACGACGTCCTTAATTCTATTAGAGTCGACTCTGAGGATTGCGTGAGTTGAGAGACCACACATGGCCTCGACATTGTAGGGACCAAAAAAAAAAAAAACTTTATTATAGGTGTGTGTATATATGTATAATTATATATTTAAAATGTTTTATTAATTTTAAACTTTTATTATTATGTTAAGTTAAATGACACAATAATTATGAAAACAAGGTAAAAAATAATATATTATGTTAATGTTTTTTGAATTTAACATATTATTGAATAAATAATTATTTATTTTTTCTAATTTTAAACTATCTTACTTTCGAAAAAAAATACATTTTTTAAACTATCTATTTTACCACTCCAATCTCAATTGCCCAGTTAACTTCATTAACTAATTACCAACCCAACCAGACAATTAAGTAACCTAAAGTCCAAATGATTATATTGGAGAGTGAAAATCTAATCTCAGACTTTTTTCACCATTTCCGTATCTCTCATCCTTTAACCCATGAAGTAAAGACAAATAGAGAAGAGAAAAATAATATTGATAAGTTATGTTACTGCTGCATTTTTAGAAAAAAATCTCGCTCATATGAAATTGCACGAAAAGGTTAGTCGCTCATGTGTAATGAGGACCTAAAATGCATAGCCTTAGAAATAAGCAAATTTATACTTCCCAACTAATAGTTTTCAAAAGTTTGGCTATATTTACTATTCATGTTTTTAAGTTCTCTTATATAAAGTCAAAACTTTACTAAAATGATAAAAGTTGTTACCCCCGGTTCCGAGGTTCTGGCATTGATCGTCACGTGGACAACGACGTTAACATCAAAGCTATGTGGACAGTTGCGTGGACGACAAGGCCACGTGGGCAGGAAGTCAGCAAGAAGGTCAAAAGAGGGTTACGATAAAAGGAAGAAGCAGACGTCCGACGTCCTCTCACTAAAGCAGACGTTGATGCCGAACTCTTCTCCCATATACAAGGCCCTTGAACTGGAATCTGAGGCTCATACTAGTTGTCGAGGCCCCTGAAGCCGATGCTGACCCACTGAAGGTTTTAAGATCCACGGAATGACCGATGGGATCTTAGTAAAAAAAAAAAGGCCAAATATATGTACTGAAAACTCTCGAGAATTCAACAAAGCTACACTTAGCAATTTCTACATTACTCTTTTACAACATTGTTGAATACAAATTGAAAGAGAAGCTATTGTTATTTCAATATACATCCAAAACATTTCTTATCTATCCTTCCATATATTCCTTTAGATGAGAAGATAGATTTATATTTGATTATCTTGGTTTGACAATCGTTGATAATGCGGTTGTTGTCGAATCATACAGTCGGAGTCTGAAACGTTGTTGTCTTTTGTCGGAAAGTGTCTTCCACATCCATTCCAAGTTGATTACCGTACTTGTTCCGGTAAAAACGAGTCGGATCCGTACTTGACGTAACAAGAGTGGGCTCAACATCTGTTGAGCACATTTTTTTGGGTCAACAAAAGTGAAGCTTCATCTAGTTGATAACTCGGTGCCGGGCCTACTTTTGAGGAGTGAAATATATTGATCATTTTGCCCCCCTAAAAAAACTTCACTTATGTTATTCTTTGCGCTTCAATTTTTATTTAGATGATCATATGAGTTATATAGATTGTTGACCCCAAAAAATGGTCCAACAGAGGAGTGGTTCCAAGTGTTTCTTCAGTTGTAGTGAGATTATTTTTTATATAAAAATGGGGGTCGACCGGAGGGATAAGTCTTGTAAATAGAGGGAATGCCAAAGCGTTTCTTGTCTATATATTTTCATTACCCTTTACAATGTTAAATGTGTGCTTTTATAGTAAAATACAATAGTGGAGAGCCGTTAGATGATGAAACACGTGGCCTCATCCGCATAGCTAAGGCCTCTTATCGCAGCCATCAATCAATCATTCGTAGGACATTTCGTATTTAATGCCGTGACGGCTTGGAAGCCCTATGCCTGATGTGTAAGACTAGACTAGACTTGTTTCATTAAGTGGAGCTACATATATAGAGTTGTCACATCACCCACTTGATACAAGATCTGGTACGGGATCTTCTCCAATACGCCTCTTCATGCTCCATGTTATCCGTTGGGGCACAGCTTTCCAATAGTGGTTCGGCCAAAAGAGGTTCGACAAGATAGGGGTTCGGTCAATAGTGGCTCGACCGACCCTCCATATGGGCAGAATGTTGTGGGACGAATCTAGGTTCACTTGCTGTGCAGTTTCACCTGACTATATTTAGGACATTTAGGACTTCGTAGGAACTTGTCCACTTGCCACGTGTATTTATTGCACGATTATTTATATGAGTAACATAGATATCAAACTAGACTAGATTATTGAGTCACTAAATTGGCATCGATCGATAATTGATCTAATTTGATAAATTTACACACGCATAATTATCAACTTAAATCACACCGTGTCACTGATTTCAACTTGTAAATATTTATGAGAGTAGATTTCTTATAAATGAATTTCTTTATAAGTAAATATGGAAGTTTAAACATGCTTAAGTTACTAGTTTCAAAACTCATGCAAACACAAAGTCGATTAGATGGAGGGCCGAAGCGCAATAAAGAAAAATAATTATGAAAGTGCAGACTGTGATTATTAAAGCTTAATGGTAACCAACCATCCAAATAATTCATCATCAAGCAGGCCAATTAGAAAAGTTGTAGATGAAAAGACCCCTTCTTATTGAAATAAAGATGGCTTACGACTTACCAATTTACGAACTACGAATATAATATACAAAATGCCTGTCAGCTTCCGACAATACTCATCACACTCTTATCTGAAATGACACGATGTGCTCTCTAGGGCCTGCTTGGAGTTCTTTTTTTTTCCTCACTAATTTTGATCGATTTTGAGTGGCACCATTTTTTAATGATTTTAAAATCACTCAAAATTGGTGTAACGTAATTTTGAGCGGTTCTCTCAATACATCAAATCAGCGAGTTTTGACCATTTATCATATTCTCTTTTAATTTTACCATTTATTAAATAATTATTTCAACCAATTTATTTTGTTCAAAATTAAATTGTAAATAAAAATATATTAACTAAAAAATTATTTATCATTTAAAAAATTATATTATAATTATAAAAATTAAAAGTAAATATTACTTATACGATAAAAAAATTACATTATAATTAAAAATTACTTAATAAGTAAAAAACCACTTTTTGTAAAAAATGTTTTAAAATAAAAATACTACTAATAAGACAAAATTCAATTATAGAACATAAAAAAGTTACTTATAAGCAAAAATTTCACTTAAAGTTATTTAAATGTATAAAATTTACTTAATAAGTAAAAAATATTAACTCAAAATTTAAATTAATCTTTTTAATTAAATATGAAAATTATCTATAAGTAAAATATCACTTATGAGAAAAAAATCGTATATTTTTTTTTACTAAGGGATACATAAGTAATTTAATTCTTTTAGAAAATTTTCAGAACCGATGAATAATAAACTTGTAAGCATAGGATGAAATTTTTTAATAACCACTACTAAAATCACTCAAAATCGATACTTTAAAAAATGTTCATACCAGTACAACGAAACACCCATCAAGCCTTTAATACACCATTTTATTTTTTCAATCTAATTTTTTTTGTCCAAAATGCATTTAAAAATAACGATTTTCTAAACCATTAAAATATAAATATTACATCATAAAAAAGAATATGAATATAACAAGCTATAAAAAAAATAATGATTGTGCTAAATGTATATCATCACTTACAAATTTTTTTACCACATATGATGTTACAAGATTTGATTGGATCAAAATCTCATTAATCAAATGAAAAGAAGAATCTCTTTCAGTTATTTTGGACACGTCATCAATTTGTAGTGCATTATGTAAATTGTGATGTATAATAAGCATTTTTCAAAATATAAAGATGTGAGGATGAAGAAGTCACATATTCATCTGAACATGAATATATTATTCACGTAACTAAAAAGAAGTGTAACGACTATGGACACCACATATCTTCACATTAATATAATATTGTTCGCTTTATGCCTAAACCTCATGGATTTGTTTTTGGATTTTACCCCCAAAAGGCCTCATATTAATGAAGATATTGTCCATACTTATAAATCAATGATCATCCCCACTTCTAGTCAATGTGGCACTTTGGTTGCACGCCCAACAATCCTCCGCTCGAACAAAGGACCATCGAGCCTCCCCTTAAACCAGGATTCTTCACTCTCCTCTTCATCGTCTTGGGGTCAGAACACGTCCATGAAGCATACGGAGAACACTCTTGACTCGAGAGTTTGCTCTATCTAGGTCAACTCCTATACATCGTGTTGGGTTCATAACACGTCCATGAAGTATCTGGAGCACATCACCTGCCTGTCCAATAGAGCTCATCCACGGATCCCATCGCAAGCAAACCGAGGCTCACCACCTTCGTTTGGCATTCCAAGGAATTCATCCACATGGCTAAGTCTGGGGTTTGACTCTGATACCATTTGTAAAGACTATGAACACCATATATCTCCACATTAATATGATACTGTCCATTTGTGCCTAAGCACTCATGGATTTACTTTTGTATTTTACTCCAAAATGTCTTATACCAATGGAGATATTGTACATACTTATAAATTAATGATCATATTCATTTCTAGCCAATGTAGGACTTTGATCGCACACCCAACAAGAAGCATTTGAAATCCATCCACATTAAACAAAATTTATGACAAGTAAATTTTCTATAATACCTCACATATTTTTATTTTAAGTTTTAACTATCAAATTCTAAAGTGAATTATTTTTAAACAATTTAACTTTGTTCATAATCAAAATGTTGATGGTCCACATTTGACGGTTTTCTTTATTCACTAAGATTAAAAATGCATTATTATTTTTTATGTAAATTAACACTCTCCAAATATAGTAGAATAAAAGTTTGGTTAAGCAATAAAATAATTATTCATGTCGCATGTCTTGATAATGCTGTATTAATAGCATCGCGTCGATCTATCAATTCCATTAATTTGAGTGATAAAATTGATTTCTTACCACTTACCAGTTACCAATGTGTGTTTCTTTTTTCCTGATTAGGCAATAAAATTTGATGTCAACATATTGATTGATATTGTTGCCAAACTTTTACAACACTTTTCACATTTTTTCAGTGTGAAGCGACACATTACACTTTGCCAAAATTAGGTGCCCCTTTAAATGACTTTCTTATAAGATACAACATTATGTATCAATCTATCATATCAGGGTCCGGCAGACAACTTTGCCACAAAATGTGAAAGGGTTTTAATTTTATGGTAAAATCAAAACTTTTGCAGCCAAGCATTCCTTCTCTATGTTATCGAGTGTTGGCAGGTATGCATGCTTACAAGTACATACATGTCGTCCTTCTGTATCCACTCTGTGTAAAGGGGTTGAGGGCTGTTCCCTTAGATTGCAAATCCGCGTGTTTCACATGTATCGATTATTGATAAAACTACAAAGGGCAAATAGAAAATCTATTAGCCAGCCGGCGTCCTATAAGAAAACTGAAGTCCTATAAAAAGTAGAATAAATGCAGATTATATGTGCCCCTGTTTGGCCCCCATTATTTCCATTAAATTATAGTTCATTTTTCTTTCATTTCTTATCAATTACATATTTTTCAATAAAATAATATTACACGTAAATTCAATTTTTTTTCTTTATTTTTAAATCACACATTCTTAAAAAATTTACTATTCCTCTCGTTATAATATGGAATAATGGGGCCATACAAGCATTGAGAATAGTTGTAAGCTAATAGACGAATGAAAGAGTAATCTCCTTGGTTTACATCTGTTATTGTAGCATCAACTAACATGGAGGTTCGGGGGAGAGGAGAAACGAGATTACTTGGGAAGTCCTCTTTTTCCTCCAAAACAACAGCATGCTAATAACAAGAAAAGACAAACATACATATTTCATTTGAGTTATGCTATTCATAATAAAAACTACTGGTAGCTTCCTACCGGGCATTTATGTGGCGATTTGTGATTTAATGCACAAATCAATTAAAAACTACCACATTGATGTACCAAATCATAAATCGGCATATAAATGCCACGTAGTCTATTGATAGTTTTCACTGCAAATACCATTATTCTTTCATTTGGGTTAATCATGACGGGATAATATTAAGATCAATGTTATTCATAATCAGCGACTATCAATACTCATCTTACATTGCATCTTATTATTTGAGGCATAGCTTCTTATTAGTTTATCATTCATTAATGGCTTAAATAACAAACTATCATATGAGATGATCACAGTTGTTGACTATGAATAATATTATTTTAATATAGATGATAATGTTTAGCAGGGGTGACTTTCCATTTGATATTTTGTTGATGTTAATCATTTGTACAAAATGATGTCTGCATAAGCGGAAGAATATAAGTAATTGATTGTTTAGTTTTTAGGATTTTTTTTTTTTTTTAAGAAATCCTATCTTGTTACCTTAAACATTCACTTCGATACACACTTAGCCAACACAATTATAATGAGAACTTGCCTTCTTCGTGAAGGGTTCAATTTTCGAATAAATTTGTCTTCAGAAAATCCAAGCATCAGGATACCAGCTATTTATAAAAAAGACTTAAATCACTGCCCTAGATATTATGATTTCAGATTAACATCTCGTTCCTTGCGCCACGTCTTAATGGTAAATCACAAAGAGCACCAGCTGCAATGGCACAATACCTGAAAATGTTATTAGATACATAATGCACCCATATCAGGTGGCCCTCCATGCAATTGAATGGAATTCAAAGCATTTGTTGACAATTTGCTCTCTCTGTGCGACTCTTCCCATGCTCAACTGGTCGGTTTCTGTCAAAGTAAAACCATCACAATTAAGAGAACAAAATATGGAGAGAAGTATCGAAAATGTATCCAGAATGCATTTCATAACGGTTTAATATAACACTCGTCATCTAGTAAACAATGAAGTTTTTAAAAAGTCTCCAGATCTGACTCAAAAATTAGCACGGGTCGTCTATTTCTTTCGGCTTACAATCCAAAGCCACTGAAAGGAAATATAGATTGTTTTTATAGAAAGAGTGCTGAAAGAGGTATCCAAGGATACAAAATGCAGAGATTACCATTTATGGTGAACAATAAATTTCTTATGCAGTATCTTCTTAATGTAGTTTATGAAGATAATACTTCAAAGAAGTTTTTTTTTTTCATGTGAAATTAAATAGGGGACCTCAAACATGGTGATGAAATATAACTTCTGATAGATTCATAGACTGTTAGATGTCTGTTTCGGTTTTCCAGTGATGTGCATCTAAGCACAGGGTATGTCGACTTTACCTGAGTATGCATATTTCATACCGACTCTAGCCAGATTATCTTTAGAATTTTTGATAATGTGTAAATAAAACAATTTAGTTCTCATAGAAGAAGACATTCTTCAGAGTAAGCTTACACTGCAACTCTCACAGAAGATTTAGCAGAAACTGTTCCACAACAACATTTGTGTTCTTTTTTGAACCATATGGACACACTTGTTTCTTGGAAATTTCAGCAGCAACCAAACAGACAGCAAAGTAAATATGGATCAAATTGATAAATGACGAGATATGATACTTCCGACTTTAATTTTGATTATCTCATGTAAGCACGATAAAACCTTTTCATCATGTTGTGAGCTGTTCTCGTCTACGACATCATTGCAAGGCAAAAACTGTTTGCATTCAGATTCTTCAATTTTTAACTTGTTCTGTTCACAGCCCTCATCCTGATGGTCAGCTGGGCAGCCCTTTTGCCAACAAAAGTAAAGAGGGTAAGGCATGATTTGTAAGGAATTCAACATATAATCAAATGAAGTCTCCCACTTACGGCTTAACAATTTACAGAAAATGCTCATAAGAGAACAGATTCCAACATCACAGCAAGCAAGGAAGACAGAGCAGAAGTAAGTAGACTGGTGACATTATTCTTCTATTTGATGGCCTAGGAATCAACAGTGGGGAGGACATTGCTATTAGGAAAATAGTGTGGAAAAAATTACCAACCATATGTTATCTATGCTTTACGGGATTCTCATCAACAATTTCATCAACTTGACGTTAAACAGGCATATATGAAAGCAACCATAAATCATTTGTCAAGAGAAATAAAAGAAACTGAATTAAAAATCAAGTCCCACAGCCAAAGAAAAGCTCTAGTATTTCTTAGTTACTCTCACAGCAGTTATTGCCATAGAAATTCTCCTAAAAGTGCATTAGTAAATAATCCTGGGTGTCAGGTAGGAACAAACACATAATTAAGCACCCAATGAGAATAAGCAAGAATAAATCAAGTAAAGATACCTCCATGAAAATATACAATAACAAGACTGGATAAAAAATACAAATAACAGACAGCATCACGATTCACGTAGCAGATGAATGTAAACCATTTACTAACCGGATATTTACCATAAGAGCTGTCCACTGAACAAGAAATTTTGTTGTTGTCAACTATGTGATCATCAGGTCGTTGTTCTGCTAAAAGAAATTCTATCGCAGAGTCAACATCACCACCCACAAGTAGCAAAATCTAGAATGGTATCAACGTTATAAAAAAGAGATTTTTTTGCTAATCCATACAAAATTATATTTTACCATTCTTCTTGTTTGGGTGGTTATTCTTGTTGTTTTCATTTCTTTATTTTCACTCATTTATTTTGTTTATTTTGTGGTGTTGTGGGTGGGGATAACCACCTATTTGATCTTTCTGGAATCTTCACATCCACTTCCAGCCTTTACCATTTTGATAGATTCTTTCCAAATAGTTTTCCGCCAGCTTCCCTTCTAGACTTTGTGGCAGCTACTTTTGTTTGTTCAGCCGTCGGCGAAAGATATGCATCAGCCTTTTGTTATAATTTGAGATAATCAGAATTTGATACAGCATATGAAGCATATGCTGAGAATAACACAAAAGTCATTCATGTTAAATTAGGAAACAGGAAATTAAAATAATAAAAGAAAAACATTGATAACAAATGGCCTAGCTGGTCCAGCGCAAGTGTCATCCTTAGATCGAACACTATTGTATTGCTCTCTATCATGATAAGAACTGCAAACTATGACAAGTTAATGATGGAAAACTAAATATCCCCCAAAAGCAAACAATGATGCCGCGTGTCTCTCTTCTCCGTAGCAGTAAACATGATTGTCACCAACTTGATTCCAAACTTGAAAAAAAGTCAGTAGCTCAGTGTCAACAACACTACCAAATGAAAGACGTGGGTGCTAAGTGCATTGGGGCATAACCACAGGTCAATCTTGCCAGGTTTGAATTCTCTCTGACCTAAAGCATCCCCAGATCAATGCCAGATTCCCTCATACATTGTTCTTTGATTATTCTTCCCATAAAAATCCCACCATATAAAAAGCATTGTTCCATGCTCCAATTAATGTAAAATATAAACTGCCTAAAGCTTGTTTCTGAACCCATATCTAGACAATTCTCAATTCTGCCAAGTAAACTAAGATATCCCATTCACAATGGTAGAAGTAAAGCATACTGAAACTATTGAAAAGTTAATGTCAATAATCAACGATGGACATAGTTAGCACATTAGGAAACAGATGGGCTACTTTAAAGCATTGAAAAAAACACATTCCTTAATAGGGGTTAAGGAGCATCAACATATTCTTTCATTGGGATAAAGTGAATACTTCACTCTATGAGGCTTGGGGATTTTTAGCATGGTCTAGCTCTGATTTCTTTTCTCGATGAATCAATTCAAGGAAATAGAAGTTGACACCAACTTCTTCCCATTACACAAAAATGAACTGAAAAACATGCTATCCTATAACAGGGGGAAAGCAATATTATAGAAACAATGATCGTTGATTAACATATTTGTTACAATATAAAACTAAATATTATACAATAATTATAAAAAAATATTAAGCCTTGCTCCCAACATGAAATCCAAGAACTTTAACACAAAAAATATTTCAATAGATTTTCATGAACCCTATACTGTAATAAATGTTATCAAGATCCATAAAGACTAGTAAATTTCCAAGAATTAATCAAACACACCGAATCATTTTCCTAGTCATCACATGGAATGGACAGTAAACCTTAGTGGTTTAACTTCAGAGATGGCTTAACATTGACCAATGAGGAAGAAGAGAATCTATAATGCCAACCATGGTAAATATATGATAATTTTTTATGAGTTAACAAAAAAACTCAATGACTGATTCAACCACTAAAGTCAAGATTAATTGCCATGGTGATTTAACCACCGGCCCTTGTACAAACCATCAACTGCCAGCTTATGTGATGATCATAATGGTTATGCGCAAATGTCCATATAAGCATATGAATCTCACTTCATATACTTCAGGCATTAGTAAGTGGAATCTAACCTATTATACAATATCAAAAAAGAACGTAGAAGGAAAATGAAAGAACAGACGATGCAGCCATAGTGCGCCAAAAACATAGAAGTCAGAGTCGTCATGAGAAAATATAAAAAAATAGATGCTTGTTCATTGATCCTATTGATTATCCACTACAAGATTTTTAGGAGTACTTACAGATGAATCATCCCAGCTTCACTTCTGTCAAAATTCTGTATGTACCAGCAAGGTGACGTGTTATAAAAACAAGTAAATGCAAATACTCAGTCAACTAAGAAATTCTTAGACAATTGTTTAGAGTAAACTAAAATAAGAAAGATAGCTTTTCTGTTGAAATATTAAGGGAAGCTTGGAAACTCTTGACACGTCAATATAGATAATGGAGCTGTCCAAAATAATTCTGAAAAAGATTAATGGAGAGAGATAAATTACAATGTGAATGCATATGTTAGTACGAGTGATAAGAGAAGCTGCTTGCAATTCCATATGTCAAGTTGAAGTTTCATCCTCGCTCATGGACTTACAGACTTAAGTATT
Source organism: Fraxinus excelsior (assembly GCA_019097785.1). Lineage (NCBI taxonomy): Eukaryota > Viridiplantae > Streptophyta > Magnoliopsida > Lamiales > Oleaceae > Fraxinus > Fraxinus excelsior. The sequence continues at coordinate 4,152,959 of CM032623.1, read as the reverse complement.
CATCAAATGACACTTCATCTTCAATGAAGGGCTCAAACATTTCTCGCTTGTTCCGCGGAATGTAGCATAACATTTGTAATATATAACATTAAGATTTCAAGACTAGATAAGTCTCCAACAAGATTACAACTTCACTGCATGAAAACTGTATTACATGTGCTTATAGTCCTAACATCTAAATTCTACATTCTCGAGCTGAAAATATAATTATTCAAATATAACCCTGTTAGAATCTGTTACTCAGTTGAGCTGCCTTAGGGCCGGAAATTCAGAGATGCTTCATCATTTTTCTATTAACCATGTGGCAATTCATTCTAGAATTTTCTTGTATGTATTGTATGTAAAGATCATGTTGTATATATGCTGAAGTAATGGAATGATCAATATATTAAAAATTCAACTCAAAATCATCTCAAAATCTAACTTGGTATTAGAGCGTTGTGGCTAACACTAGCAAATGCAATCAATTTGGACCAACAAATTCAGGCATGTCACCAGTCACCTAAGTTGCTCTGAATCAATACTCACCGGTTGGAATGACTCTCAATCAAACTCCATCAGTTAAGCTCGATAGGAACGACTACATACTGTGGAAGAATATGATTATGCCTATAATAAAAGGCCATAATCTCGAAGGTTACATACTGGGAACAAAGGAATGCCCACCAGAGTTTTTAGCTACACAGACTAGTGTTGGTCAAGGAGAAGTAGTTGAAATGAATCAAAACCCTGATTATAATAGATGGGTTTCAATCGATCAACTGTTGATGGGGTGGTTATACTCAGCCATGATTCTTGAAATAGCAATGAGAGTCATATAAGAGCTTTAATACAATGACAGAAGTAACTTTTGGATATCATATAGCTTCTCCTAAAGACTTAAAACCTTTTGAACACCAAATATCATCTAGGGAAACTATAATTCTATCAGAGCGAAGAAACATGATTAATATGAAATAAGATTTAATCGTATCCAACAATTTTAGAAAGACTAAAATCATCGACTCTTAAAATGTAATAGATTAATAAAACAACTCGAGATTATAATAGGACGCATAAATTCATTCCGAACTAATGTAATTTCTCAGAATATGTTTTTATTGCATCTTGGAAGATTATGCAGAGTAGCAAGCACTCTTATATTGCTTAAGCAGGCTTTTTTTTAAGTTCCTTGAGATTGCTGATGAAAGTTTTATACAATTCTGGAATATTATAGGAATTGTGGGGACATGTTATGGTAATGTGTGTCGGGTTCGTATTTAAAGTGGGTTGGGAGAACATATATCCTATGTAACTCCAAAATATATATTTTTGTGCTCTGAATGTGGAAGAGGTGTTTGTAATGAAAATGAGTTCTTCTACTAGCAATTTCCTACACAAATCAGATTTCTAGTGACAATGTGTTCTTTGTAAACAATGTTGCCATGAAATTGTGCCTGATTGAATTCTGGATTTTAAATTAGTTGAATGAATTTTGAGCCATTAAATCACCAATTGATCCCATTTACAGATATTCTTAGCTGAACCTTTAAAGAAAGAATTTTATACTATGGTGTTTGGTCGTGGTGTTAATTGTTGGTGGTGTTTGGTAATATTTAAGGTGAATGCAGTATTTATAGTCATTGATTTGAATTGATGGTGGTAGTGGTGGTGCATTCGAGAAAAAATTTCAGAGGTAGGGTGGGATATTTCCAAGAATTAATCAAACACGTCGAATCATTTTCCTAGTCATCACATGGAATGGACAGTAAACCATAGTGGTTTAACTTGTGGCTAACACTAGCACATGCAATCAATCTGAACCAACAGATTCGAGCATGTCACCAGTCACCCAAGTTGCTGTGAATCAATACTCACCGGTTGGAATGACTCTCAATCAAACTCCATCAGTTAAGCTCGATAGGAACGACTACATACTGTGGAAGATTATGATTATGCCTATAATAAAAGGCCATAATCTCGAATCTTACATACTGGGAACAAAGGAATACCCATCGGAGTTTTTAGCTACACATACCAGTGTTGGTCAAGGAGAAACAGTTGAAATGAATCAGAACCCTGAGTATAATAGATAGGTTTCAATTGATCAACTGTCGATGGGATGGTTGTACTCAACCATGACTCCTGAAATAGCAATGAGAGTCATATAAGAGCTTTAATACAATGACAGAAGTAACATTTGGATATCATATGGCTTCTCCTAAAGACTTAAAACCTTTTGAACACCAAATATTATCTAGGGAAACTATAATTCTATCAGAGCAAAGAAACATGATTAATATGAAATAAGATTTAACTGTATCCAACAAATTTAGAGAGACTAAAATCATCCTCGACTCTTAATATGTAATAGATTAATAAAACAACTCAGGATTATAATAGGACGCATAAATTCATTCCGAACTAATGTAATTTCTCAAAATATGTTTTTACACATTCATCACTGCTTGCATCTGGGAAGATTATACAAAGTAGCAAGCACTCTTATATTGTTTAAGTAGACTTTTTTTTAAAGTACCTTGAGATTGCTAATGAAAGTTTTATACATTTCTGGAATATTATAGGAATTGTGGGGACATGTTATGGTAACGTGTGTCGGGTTCATATTTAAAGTGGGTTGGGAGAACATATATCCTATGCAACTCCAAAATATATATTTTTGTGCTCTGAATGTGGAAGAGGTGTTTGTAATGAAAATGAGTTCTTCTACTAGCAACTTCCTACACAAAGTAGATTTCAAGTGACAATGTGTTCTTCGTAAACAATGTTGCCATGAAATTGTGCTTGATTGAATTCTGGATTTTAAATTAGTTGAATGAAATTTGAGCCATTAAATCACCAATTGATCCCATTCACAGATATTCTTAGCTGAGCCTTTAAAGAAAGAATTTTATACTATGATGTTTGGTCGTGGTGTTAATTGTTGGTGGTGTTTGGTAATATTTGAGGTGAATGTAGTATTTATAGTCATTGATTTGAATTGATGGTGGTAATGGTGGTGCATTCGAGAAATATTTTCACGGGTGGGGTGGAATATTTCCAAGAATTAATCAAACACGTCGAATCATTTTCCTAGTCATCACATGGAATGGACAGTAAACCATAGTGGTTTAACTTGTGGCTAACACTAGCACATGCAATCAATCTGAACCAACAGATTCGAGCATGTCACCAGTCACCCAAGTTGCTGTGAATCAATACTCACCGGTTGGAATGACTCTCAATCAAACTCCATCAGTTAAGCTCGATAGGAACGACTACATACTGTGGAAGATTATGATTATGCCTATAATAAAAGGCCATAATCTCGAATCTTACATACTGGGAACAAAGGAATACCCATCGGAGTTTTTAGCTACACATACCGGTGTTGGTCAAGGAGAAACGGTTGAAATGAATCAGAACTCTGAGTATAATAGATGGGTTTCAATTGATCAACTGGGATGGTTGTACTCAGCCATGACTCCTAAAATACCAATGAGAGTCACATAAGAGCTTTAATACAATGACAAAAGTAACTTTTGGATATCATATGACTTCTCCTAAAGACTTAAAACCTTTTGAACACCAAATATTATCTAGGGAAACTATAATTCTATCATAGCAAATAAACATCATTAATATGAAATAAGATTTAAATGTATCCAACAATTTTAGAGAGACTAAAATCATCCTCGACTTTTAAAATGTAATAGATTAATAAAACAACTCGGGATTATAATAGGACGCATAAATTCATTCCGAACTAATGTAATTTCTCAGAATATGTTTTTATTGCATCTTGGAAGATTATGCAGAGTAGCAAGCACTCTTATATTGCTTAAGCAGGCTTTTTTTTAAGTTCCTTGAGATTGCTGATGAAAGTTTTATACAATTCTGGAATATTATAGGAATTGTGGGGACATGTTATGGTAATGTGTGTCGGGTTCGTATTTAAAGTGGGTTGGGAGAACATATATCCTAGTAACTCCAAAATATATATTTTTGTGCTCTGAATGTGGAAAAAGTGTTTGTAATGAAAATGCGTTCTTCTACTAGCAACTTCCTACACAAAGCAGATTTCAAGTGACAATGTGTTCTTTGTAAACAATGTTGCCATGAAATTGTGCTTGATTGAATTCTGGATTTTAAATTAATTAAGTGAATTTTGAGCCATTAAATCACCAATTGATCCCATTCACAGATATTCTTAGTTGAGCCTTTAAAGAAAGAATTTTATATTATGGTGTTTGGTCGTGGTGTTAATTGTTGGTGGTGTTTGGTAATATTTGAGGTGAATGTAGTATTTATAGTCATTGATTTGAATTGAAGGTGGTAGTGGTGGTGCATTTGAGAAAAAATTTCAGAGGTGGGGTGGGATATTTCCAAGAATTAATCAAACACGCCGAATCATTTTCCTAGTCATCACATGGCATGGACAGTAAACCTTAGTGGTTTAACTTTAGAGATGGCTTAACATTGACTAATGAGGGAGAAGAGAATCTATAATGCCAACCATGGTAAATATATGATAATTTTTTATGAGTTAACAAAAAAACTCAATAACTGATTCAACCAATCTATTAATTGACATGGTGATTTAACTACCGGCCCTTGTAGAAACCATCAATTGTCAGCTTATGTGGTGATCATAATGCTTACGCGCAAATGTTCATATAAGCATATGAATCTCCCTTCATATACTTCAGGCATTAGTAAGTGGAATCTAACTTATTATACAATATCAAAAAAGAACGTAGAAGGAAAATGAAAGAAACGATGCAGCCATAGCGCACCAAAAGCATAGAAGTCAGTCGTCATGAGAAAATATAAAAAAAAAAATAGATGCTTGTTCATTGATCCTATTGATTATCCACTATAAGATTTTTAGGAGTACTTACAAATGAATCATCCCAGCTTCACTTTTGTCAAAATTCTGTATGTACTAGCAAGGTAACAAGTGAATGCAAATACTCAGTCAACTAAGAAATTCTTAGACAGTTGTTTAGAGTAAACTAAAATAAGAATGATAGCTTTTCTGTTGAAATATTAAGGGAAGCTTGGAAACTTTTGACACGTCAATATAGATAACTGAGCTGTCCAAAATAATTCTAAAAAAGATTAATGGAGAGAGAAATGAATTACAATGTGAATGTATATATTACTACGAGTGACAAGTGAAGCTGCTTGCAATTCCATATTTCCTGCCGAAGTGCCATCCTCGCTCGTGGACTTACAGACTTACAGCATTCATCAAATGGCACTTCATCTTCAATGAAGGGCTCAAATATTTCACGCTTGTTCCACGGAATGTATAACATTTGTAATATATAACATTAAGATTTCAAGCCTAGATCAGTCTCCAATAAGATTACAACTTCACTGCATGAAAACTGTATTACATGTGCATATAGTCCTAACATCTAAATTCTACATTCTCGAGCTGAAAGTATAATTATTCAAATACAACCCTGTTAGAATCTATTACTCAGCTGAGCTGCCTTAGTGCCAGAAATTTAGGGATGCTTCATCATTTTTCTGTTAGCCATGTGGCAATTCATTCTAGAATTTTCTTGTATGTATTGTATGTAAAGATCATGTTGTATATATGCTGAAGTAATGGAATGATCAATATATTAAAAATTCAACTCAAAATTTAACTTGGTATCAGAGCCTTATGGCTAACACTAGCACATGCAATCAATCTGGACCAACAGATTCAAGCATGTCACCAGTCACCCAAGTTGCTGTGAATCAATACTCACAGGTTAGAATGACTCTCAATCAAATTCCATCAGTTAAACTCGATAGGAACCACTAAATACTGTGGAAGAATATGATTATGCCTATAATAAAAGGTCATAATCTCGAAGGTTACCTTCTGGGAACAAAGGAATGCTCCAGATTTTTTAGCTACACAGACCAGTGATGGTTAAGGAGAAGCAGTTGAAATGAATCAGAACCCTAAGTATAATAGATAGGTTTCAATCGATCAATTGTTGATGGGGTGGTTATACTCAGCCATGACTCTTGAAATAGCAATGAGAGTCATGGAATGCTCAAGTTCTAGCAAGCTTTGGATTGCAGTTAAAGATAGTTATGGTGTACTGAACAAATCGAGAATCGTCTTTCTCACTGGTGAACTGCAAAGAACCAGGAAATGGCCTATGTCTATGGATTAATATGTGACAACAATCAAGCAGTTAGCTGACAATCTAGAGGTAGCAAGGAAGATTATAGATCACAATGATCTTGTAACTCAAGTGTTATCAGGGTTGGATGAAGAGTATACACCCTTAATGGTACAAATCAACAGCAGGAAAAACATATCCTGGCATGAACTGTCATCAGTGTTAATGACGTTTGAAAGTCGACTTGAGTACTTGAACCAAGTCAAGAACAACTTTACGTCTATGAGTATTAATCAGTCAAGTGTACAACCAACTCAAAGGACTAGTTCAGGCAGCGTCAAAACCTTTAGAGGATTCAACAGTAGCACGAGAATGAACTTCAGAGGTAGAACAAGAGGTAGAGGAAGAATTGGAAGGCAAGGAGAAAACAGAGGACCCTGCCAAATTTGTGGACTAAACAATCACTCTACTAGATGGTACTTCAATGGATACGACGAGAGATATATGGGGAGCAAGCCAAGCAGCCAGGTCATCAAAACAACAACACTGCACCATCAGCATATGTTGCCTCACCAACAATGCTTGAGGATCCAGCTTGGTTCGTGGACTCAGGTGCGAGCAACTATGTCACAGCTGACAAAGGCAACCTACAAAATGTCCAAAGATATGAAGGTAAGGAAAAACTGATGGTGATGGAAACTCATTGCATATCACTTATACTGGAAATGGAAAAATTCCCACAATGGATATGAGACCTCTTGCATTGCATAAATTACTGCATTTGCCTTCTATTAAAAAGAATCGGGGTTAGTGTTTCTCAGTCTACCAAAGACTGCTAATGTGTTTATAGAATTCTTTCCTAACTCCTGTGTTGTCAAGGATTTGCAAACGAGGAAGACATTGCTGCTAGGAATGCTTAAGGATGGATTGTATCAATTGGTGTTGCCAAGTTCAAAGCCAAGAACCAATGTCAGAGTCAAGCCCTCCAAATAATCCCAACTGCCACAGTGAGCCATAGTTGTGATGAGTCAACTTGCAGTGACAAAATCTCAGAATCAGAACTTGATACTTGGCATAGAAAGTTAGGCCATCCCTCTAATCACGTACTGAATCAAGTTCTCAAGTCCTGTAATAAATTTATCAACACTAATGAAAGGCCAAATTTCAGTGAATCTTGCAAACTTGGAAAGGCTCATGCCTTACCATTTAATTTGTCCTCATCACACGCATCAATGCCTTTAGAACTTGTGCACACTGATGTCTGGGACCAGCTCATCTGAATTCTACCATTGGATTTAAATACTACATACTCTTTGTAGATGACTACAGTAGATTCACTTAGATATATCCTATGAGACTTAAATCTGAGGCATTAAATATCTTTATCCAATTCAAAACGTTAGTTGAAATCAAACTAGAAAAGAAAATAAAAACTCTGCAATCAGACTGAAGGGTGAGTTCTGGAACTTCAGCAAGAGTGCTTCAGATTTTGGCATTGAGCTTAGACATTCTAGTCCATATACATCTGTTCAAAATGGGAGAGCTGAGAGGAAGCATAGACATGTCACTGAAACCAGGTTAACACTTCTAGCTCAAGCCAAAATGCCACTATGTTAATCATTCAAAACAACAGCCTACCTAATAAACGAATTTCCCACTCCCTTACTCCACTCCAAAACAAATCACCCTTTCAAATACTCTTTGGAAAAGTTTTTGACTACAAAATGCTGAAAACCTTTGGTTGTGCATGCTATCCTTGCCTCAGACCCTGTCAAAAACATAAATTCGATTTTCACTCCCAAAAATGCGTATTTCTTGGCTATGGTGACTCACACAAAGGATATAAGTGTTTAAGTCAAAGTTGTAGAGTTTATACATCCAGACATGTCCTATTCAATGAACTTGAGTTTCCCTTCAAAATAGGGTTCATAAATAAACATATCAACTCACAGAATTCTGAAACTACCACAGGTGTCCTTCCCTTTGTTGTAAAGTCCACTCATAAGTCTATCCCTCAACCTATCACTGATACAATACATCTTAATGCATCACCTACTGCAGATCTCTCTGACAAAGACTTAGAAGTTTGAAAGTAGAGGTGAGAAAGGTGCTGTAAACAGAGATGTTAGAATAAATCAAGGAGAACATGATGATCTTGAGGTAATTGGAGTGCAGCCTGCAATATACAATTTTGAGGGAGAAAGAGATGAAGCTAATGCTCAGATTACAGATGCAATTCAGAGCACGGGACATCAGATGATCACTAAGAGCAAAGCTGGAATATATAAACCAAAGGTTTACACAAATCAGACAATGGTAAAACCAGCAGAAACTGAGCTACTCACTGTTGAAGAAGCCTTGATAAACAACAGGTGGAAGGAAGCTATGCAGGAAGTGTACAATGCACTAATGAAGAACAAAACATGTACACTAGTACCTAAGGAAGCTGGTATGAAAGTTATTGGCAACAAGTGGGTATTCAGATTGAAATATGATTCAAATGGAAAAATACAAAGACACAAAGCAAGGTTGGTTGCAAAAGGATTCCTTCAAACTCCTAGCATAGACTTTGGGGAAACATTTAGTCTTGTCATTAAGGTTTCAACTCTCAAAGTATCTTAACACTTGCAGTGTCCAAAGATTGGGAGATTAGGCAAGTAGATGTAAACAATGCCTTCCTCAATGGTGAGTTAAATGAAACAATCTTTATGAGCCAGCCACAGGACGTTACAGATAAAAGGAATCCTGACTTTGTATGCAAGTTGGAGAAGGCCCTGTATGGGCTGAAACAGGCCCCAAGAGCTTGGCATGAGAAACTCAAGAGCACCTTGTTGGAGTAGAAGTTTAAGCAGTCCAAGACTGACAACTCATTATTCTCCTTTGCAAACAAAAAGGATATGTTGTTTGCCTTAATCTATGTAGATGACATAGTGATTATAGGAAACAACTCTCATCTAGTGTAAGAATTCATTAATAAACTGAACAAAAACTTTGCTCTCAAGGATATGGGAAGTCTCAGTCACTTCCTTGGAATTGAAGTGCACTGGTCTGTATCTAACACAGACAAAGTATGCCACAGACTTGCTAAAAAGACTTGGATATGAAAGCTTAAAACCGAGCCTAACACCTATGGTTGTTGGGAAACTGATTTGAAAGACTCATGGCCAACTTTGTATAGGAGTGCAATAGGTGGACTTCAATATTTGTACCACACAAGACCAGACATCACTTACTCAGTTAATAGATTGAGTGAGTTTCTCCAAACTCCTACTGATACTCACTGGAAGGTACTAAAGAGGGTGTTTGGATACTTAAAAGGAACATTGAATCATGGACTTGTTATTCGAAGGAATGATTATCTTAACATAACTGGCTTTGCTGATTCGGACTGGACATCATGTCCAGATGATAGACGCTCTACTGCAGGCTACTGTGTGTATCTTGGAGACAACCTGGTGTCTTGGTGTTCAAAAAAACAACACGTTGTTGCAAGGTCGAGCACGGAGGCTGAGTATAGGGCACTAGCTCATAGTGCTTCAGAAATTTCATGGGTCCAATCCTTGATGAATGAATTGGGACTATCTCAGAAACCAGTTCCAGTTATTTGGTTTGACAACCTAAGTGCAAGTGCGTTGGCTTCAAATCCCATCTATCATGCACGCACTAAACGCATTGAACTAGACATTCATTTTGTAAGAGACAAAGTCCTAAAGGGAGAATTAGAAATTCACTATGTGCCGTCATGTGAACAAACATCAGACCTACTGACCAAACCTCTCACTCATTCAAGATTCCTACTTCTTAGAGACAAGCTTGGAGTTGTTGAACACACTCCACCTTGAAGGGAGGTGTTAGAATCTGTTACTCATCCAACAATCAATAACAGAATTCAGCCGAGCTACCTTAGTGCCGGAAATTCAAGGATGCTTCATCATTTTTCTGTTAGCCATGTGGCAATTCATTCTAGATTTTTCTTGTATGTATTGTATGTAAAGATCATGATGTATATATGCTGAAGTAATGGAATGATCAATATATTAAAAATTCAACTCAAAATCATCTCAGAATCTAACCCACCCCTCAAATCTCCTAATAAGAGAAGCACAAGCGAGACCCATACTATCCAAATAATAGCAACTCAAACCAAACTACCAACATACAGATATACTATTCCATTGAAACAGTGTTTATATACTAGGAAACACATTCAACACCCTCTGATTCGGTGAATTTATTGTAAAAGTTACCTTATAATTCGATAAAGAAAACTATATTAATATCCGATAAGGCAGAAATCTACCACACTCCGGTAATTATTGTATTCATCCTCGTTGCCTTCCAGTTGATCAGCCAATGTCCTGCCACATACATTAGTAAACTTACTAAAATCGCCATAAATTAACAGCAGAATAATGATTTCAAGTGCACACATATAATCCACCATGGTCCATGATCAAGATTCAAGGTGCATGAATTCACGCAAACCTGAAGAAACAATTATTATCGGCCGTCACTCGAATGATTTTCAAACCCCAAGACATCTAGCAGAGCGCCCGAGCCAGAAACTCAGATATATCATTTTCCTTTCCACGTTTTTTACTCTGTTCAAAAGTTGCATAAAATAAAATAAAATAGCAACCAAAAATTGAGCACTGTTAAATGGAATTCAACAGAATTAAAAAAAAAAAAATCAATGGTTATGAGGGAATTACAACCGATCGTTTCGCTTGTCTATTAGCTTTTGTTACTAGTAAGAACTGAGTAACAGCTCGGACTCCAACCTGTCGTGTCTGGGTGACGTGCCACAAGCTGCCGAGGCGATTGCGCAGAGGACGAGCTGTTTGCACCCGGTCCCCTTTTCGCTTCGCCCCTCCGCGTCCCGGCAAAGATCTCCCGTACAGAGATCTTTGCAGTCAAGTCCATGATTGATTGGATATGTGGCAGGAACCAAACGGCCAAATCAGCCAGTATGTGGCAGGACCCAAACGGTCAAATCAGCCAGAAGCACTCAATGCCAGCCAACCTATGGAAAGACAAGTTGACGCCTACGGTGGGACTGGCCCCAATAATCTAGCTACACGTGTCTCCCAATCCAACGGCCCCCCTCCTCTTACACCCGGTATAAATACTAGACCCTTACGCCAAAAAGGAGGTACGCACTCTTTTACTCTCGATATATGAACACTTGCTTTCAAGAAGATCAAAAGGAAACGGCCTCCGAGTGAAAACTTGGGGATCGATTGGATAATTTCCGGCCAACCCTACGCTGACTTGACCGTCGGAGTGCCCGTGGCCAACCCCGCCTCCTATGGGAACGGCCACGTGTGACTGACGTTGTGTGGTTTATGCAGGAAAGGACAGACTCGAAGGTATCACCTGTTGGCTCGGTGACAGATCCGTTTTTTGAGGTCAACAGATTGGCGCCGTCTGTGGGAAGAAACTGGGCAATGCAAACCACGATAACTTCCCACTAAAAAGCTTAGTCGAACTTCCGGCAAGAAATCCTTGAAAAAGGAGGGCGGCAGGATCGGTAGGACTCCAACTTGCCAAGAAGAGAAAAAGCCTTACTGCCTCGAACCATGAGTTCCAGTGAGGAAGAAGTAAATCCAAGGAGGACAAGAGAAGCCTCTGAAGAAGAGATCTCTCGAAATGTCACTCATCAGCGACCCCACCACAGGTATCGCAGAAGGAACAGAACCGCCCAACTCGCGGCTGAAGTAGCCACTATGGCCACAAACATGCGGAACATTGCGGCTCAGAACGCAGCCATGCAAGAATTCCTTGCTCAAGCTCAAAACCGAGACAGCTATTCGGCTCAACCGAGTCGACAGCATTTTGCACATAGGCGGTCTGGGGAAGGACCAAGCAGAAGGACCCAATCGGGGCCTCAGAACGACGCCCCTGCCGCGCGGGAGGTAGAGATGGACACGTCAAATTACACAGCTGCCCCAATCAGGGACACCTCGGCTGGAGAAAACAATTTCCCCCCGGATTATGAGGAGCAGCCCCAAAGATCCACTAGCGTCTTCGACCGAATCGGACGAATACCTAGAAACGGGGGTCAGCATATCCCCCAAGAGGTTCGACAACGGCCACATGTCCAAAGTCAGGAGGCTCAGGTCCCTCCGCCTAGAAATAGGCGAGAGAGGCGAAGCGCTATAGACTGGGGAAACAGAGGAGCAGCAGCTCAACATCCGCCCCAGACCGCCGAGGAGGAGGAGGGCCCTCACGAACCGTGCAGATCATATGAGCTTGATGACGACGATGATAATCTGCCCTTTTCAAGGGAACTTCGTTCCTTCCCGATGCCACATAACTTTGTTCCCCCGAAGATCCCGAAGTACGAGGGAAAGGGCGACCCGGAGAAACATCTCAACAAGTACAAAACGCAAATGAGCCTAAGGGGCGCCTCTCCAGCACTGAAATGCAGGGCATTCCACCTGACCCTCGCCGGCGCCGCCGAAGTGTGGTACAGTAGGCTAGCACCTCTTAGCATCAGAAGTTGGCCGGACCTGAAAAAGGCATTTCTGAACCAGTACCTGTCTAGGAAAGAGGGAGAGGCGCCAATACAGCGCTTGCAGGACATGAGGCAAGCTGCAGGAGAAACTCTGAAGAGCTACCTAGCTCGCTTCACTGACGAGATAACATACTGCGAACAGGTCACCGACAAAGAGGCTCTGTCCGCTCTGAAGGGGGGATTGAATATGAATACGCTGTTCTGGAGGGATGTCCGAAGTAAGAATCCCTCAACGTACGATGAGCTGGTGGAAATGATGAAAGTCGAAATTGTCAACGAGGAAATGATTGACCATCGAAACAGGGCAGCCCAAGGGATCCCTCCACCCAGGAGACAGATGGGCAGAGGCCCCACGTCCCAAATGGTAAGTCAACGGTGGACCCAGGCAGGACATGCAGTGGCTCCCACCTCGGGACAAGCATTGGCTACCGCTACGTTAAACGCAGTGCCTACCCTAGCCTATGAAAATGATGGATTCCACGAGGGCAACCCAGCCAGGGGCTCCAGACGACCTTCAACCTCTAGGAATAGAGGGCGAGGTGGGATACCTAGCAATAGGTTCCAGGAAGACCTGCGGCCCTATTGTACTTTCCACCGCTACTATGGACATGACATAAAGGATTGCAGAGATGCCAACCGGCCATCAAACGCCCCTCGAAACACAAGAAACGATCAAGGTCAAAATATCACTCCAAGGCGTTCAACCCCCAGGAGGGGAGAAACAAGGCAACACTCGCCCCGTGATACCAGAGATAATGACAGGGAAAGACCCCGAGGGGGCCAACGCCCTAGGAGGGATGTACCCGCCTCGGACGAGCGTTTCCCCATACGTGAAATTGACACCATAATTGGAGGGCCCCATATAGGAGGCGAATCAAGGAACGCTCAAAGAAATTACACAAGGGAGGCAAAAACTCCACCAATGGCCAGCTATATAGTAAGCCAAACCACCCAGGGCAGAACCGTGGAACCCATAACGTTCACCACAGAAGATGCTACAGGCGTACACTACCCCCACTGTGACGCCCTAGTGGTTCGGGCTGTAATAGCCCGCAATGGGCTTAAGCGAATGCTGGTGGATAATGGCAGTTCGGTCAACATCCTGTTCGGCTCGTCTTTTGATAAAATGGCGGTAGACCATGAACTGACGCCTATGGCCTCGCCCCTCTATGGGTTCACCGGAGACAGCATCATCCCCAGAGGCAAGATTACCTTGGCAGTCGAAATGGGGGCCCCGCCTCAGGTGGCACATCGCTTCATGGAATTTTTGGTAGTTGACCGTCGGTCAGCGTATCACGGGGTGTTGGGAAGGCCAGCCCTGAAAGATCTGTGGGCAGTCACTTCCATCCATCACCTATGCATGAAATTCCCCACGGATCGGGGGGTCGCGACACTCCGGGGCGATCAAATGGGATCTAGAGAGTGCTATCTCAACTCCCTGGGGAAAGCAGAGCCCCGAGTTAACATGGTACTGGATGCTGAAATGGCAGAAGCCCTTGAAGGATCGCCTGCGGTGCTGGATGTCGAGATGACAGATGTCAGACCCAACGTATCCCTTGAGGAGCTAGATCCCCGAATAATTGAATCGGAGCCCCAGACAGCCCCAATGGAGGAACTGGAAAACTTTTCGCTGGACCCTCAAGATCCTGCAAAGGTTCTGCAGATAGGAAAGGAGTTGGAAGAGGGGACTAAGGAGAGGCTAAGAGACTTCCTGCAGAAGAATGCAGACGTATTCGCATGGCGGCACGAGGATATGGTTGGAATAGACCCCGGAATCAGCTGCCACCGTTTGCAGATCAACCCCAATCACACCCCTCATAGGCAAAAGAGAAGAGCTCTAAATGCCGAAAGGTACGAGGCCTTGAAAGAGGAGGTAGAAAAACTCATCAACAGCGGTTTCATCCGCGAGGCCAAGTATCCGGAGTGGATATCAAATCCCGTCCTGGTGAAGAAGCATAACGGCAGATGGAGGGTCTGCATTGACTTCTCCAATCTCAATCAGGCCTGCCCAAAGGACGGCTTCCCCCTCCCCCGGATCGACCAATTGGTAGATTCCACAGCAGGACACGAATTGCTCAGTTTCATGGACGCCTATTCAGGGTACAATCAAATCCCCATGTTCCCAGGCGACGAGGATAGCACCTCCTTCATTACTGACAAAGGACTTTATTGCTACAAAGTAATGCCCTTCGGCCTGAAAAATGCCGGGGCTACTTACCAAAGGCTGGTGAATAAAATGTTCGCAAACCAGCTCGGAAAGTCCATGGAAGTTTATGTCGACGACATGCTGGTGAAAAGTCTCAAGACCGAGAGACACATCGAACACCTAAACGAGGCCTTCCAAATTTTGAGAAGATACAACATGAGGCTGAATCCCCTCAAATGCGCGTTTGGCGTGGCCTCAGGCAAGTTCTTGGGCTACATTGTGAATCAAAGAGGAATCGAGGCCAACCCAGAGAAAATCGAGGCTTTGATTAATATGAAGTCCCCCCAGAAACCCAAGGAGGTACAACGACTCACTGGTAGAATAGCTGCACTTAACCGCTTCATATCAAGGGCCACTGAAAAATGCATGCCATTCTTCAAGGTCCTGAAAGGAGGAAAAACGTTCAGCTGGACCCCTGAGTGTGAAGAAGCGTTCCAAGAATTGAAGAGCTACCTGGGACGCGCGCCCCTCCTCAGCAAACCCAAGGAAGGAGAACCCCTACTGCTATACTTGGCTGTAGCTGAAGCCTCTGTAAGTTCGGTCCTTGTGAGAGAGGAGGAGGCGCACCAGCTGCCAGTCTACTACGTAAGCAAAGCCCTGCTGCCCGCCGAAGAGCGTTATCCGGGTATGGAAAAGTTAGCTCTGGCTTTAATCACCGCTTCCCGTAAGCTAAGACCCTACTTCCAGGCCCATGGCATCCGCGTGCTGACGAACTTTCCGCTCAGGCAAGTCTTGCAGAAACCGGACGCCTCGGGGAGGTTGCTCAAATGGGCTGTAGAGCTCAGCGAGTTTGACATAACCTACACTCCCCGGGCAGCTGTCAAAGGCCAAGCCCTAGCCGATTTCGTCGCTGAATTTTCAAAGGCTCCAGAAGTCGAAGTGGACATGGAGCCGGCAGAGCCGCCCACCTGGAACCTCTTTGTCGACGGCTCCTCAGGAGAAGCCGGCTCCGGGGCAGGAGTGGTGCTGGAAAGCCCGGAGGGGCATAAACTAAACTGCGCCGTCAGGCTCGGGTTCAGGGCCTCCAACAATGTAGCAGAATACGAGGCCCTCCTGGCGGGACTCCGGTTGGCAAAAGAGCTGCGTGTAAAAAGAATCGCAGTCAGCAGCGACTCGCAGCTAGTGGTAAACCAAGTAAATGGGAGCTTTGCGGCCAGGGACAAACACATGGAAGCCTACCTGAAATTGGTAATGGGGCTCTTGCCCGACTTCGAAAAATTCGAGTTGATTCAAGTACCTCGTCAGGAGAACACCCATGCAGATGCCCTGTCAAAATTGGCTAGCAGCAAGGATTCCGAACTTCTAAAGGTAGTACCGATTGAACACCTACCTGAACCCTCTATCAAGAGAGGCGAAGAGCTGATGTGGGTAGAAAACACGCCAGCCTGGATGTTGCCTATCTTGGACCATTTAAAAGAAGGGACCGTACCAGATGATGAGAACGAAGCTAAAAGGCTTCGGAGAAGAGCTGCCCATTTCATCATTCACGATGAGGTTCTATATAAGCGTGGCTACTCTTCGCCCCTCCTCAGGTGTACGGGAGGAACAGAGGCGAACTACATACTAAGAGAGGTACACGAAGGCATCTGCGGAAATCATTCCGGCGGACCAGCGCTAGCGCACAAAATACTCCGGCAGGGATATTATTGGCCTACCCTGAAAAAGGAAGCCATTGAATTCGTGCGTAAGTGTGACAAATGCCAGCGTTTTTCCCATACACAAAGACGGCCCTCGCAGGAGCTCACTGTTGTCTCGAGCCCCTGGCCTTTTGCCAAATGGGGAGTGGATTTCATCGGCCCCCTCCCCAAAGGGAGAGCGAACGCTCGCTTCGCCATAGTAGCAATCGACTACTTCACCAAGTGGGTGGAGGCAGAGCCCCTGTCCAAGATCACCGAAGCTAATACATCGAAGTTCCTGTGGAAGAACATCATATGCCGGTTCGGCATACCCCACTCCCTGGTCTCAGATAATGGCAAACAGTTCGACAATCGGAAAATCCGAAACCTATGTGAAGAGCTCGGAATCAGAAAACATTTTTCTTCACCTCATCATCCTCAGGCGAATGGCCAGGTGGAAGCGGTCAACAAAACCATAAAGCTAACCCTGAAAAGGAAGCTGGATGCCTCCAAGGGGGCCTGGGTGGACGAACTCCCCCAGGTCCTCTGGGCTATTAGAACTACTTGCAAAACGGCCACCGGGGAAACCCCATTCTCCATGACCTACGGGGCCGAGGCCATGAGTCCTGTGGAGGTCGGCGTCCCTTCCCACCGCCGCATCCACTTCAATGAAGTAACAAATGATGAACTGAGGCAATTGGGATTGGATTTGCTCGAAGAGAAGAGAGACAGCTCGCAAGTCAAACTAGCTTCCTACCAGCGTAAAATGGCACGTTTCTACAACACCAAGGTAAAGAAACGGATGTTTCGCATCGGCGACCTGGTACTCCGCAAAGTTTTTCCCTCTACCAAAGACCCCGGCGCCGGAACGCTGGGACCAAACTGGGAGGGCCCTTACAGAGTAACCCGAGAAGTCAGGCCCGGTACTTATGCAATTGAAAACCTGGAAGGAAAGGTTACGCCTCATCCTTGGAACATTGAGCATCTAAGAATGTACTACCAGTAAGAAGCCTGTCGACTATGTAAATGTTGTTATCAAATGAAGAAAATGTTGTTCTTATCACGGTTCTAGCCAGCGTAACTTAAAAACAAGCCCTTGACGAGGTGCAAGCCCCCCAAGGGGTCACACCCCAAGGAAGATCTGCTTAGTCAGAGGCGGTGCGGGTGCCACCTTTGCCAAAGCAGGAACGCGTAACTTAAAAACAAGCCCTTGACGAGGTGCAAGCCCCCCCAAGGGGTCACACCCCAAGGAAGATCTGCTTAGTCAGAGGCGGTGCGGGTGCCACCTTTGCCAAAGCAGGAGCGCGTAACTTAAAAACAAGCCCTTGACGAGGTGCAAGCCCCCCCAAGGGGTCACACCCCAAGGAAGATCTGCTTAGTCAGAGGCGGTGCGGGTGCCACCTTTGCCAAAGCAGGAACGCGTAACTTAAAAACAAGCCCTTGACGAGGTGCAAGCCCCCCCAAGGGGTCACACCCCAAGGAAGATCTGCTTAGTCAGAGGCGGTGCGGGTGCCACCTTTGCCAAAGCAGGAGCGCGTAACTTAAAAACAAGCCCTGACGAGGTGCAAGCCCCCCAAGGTCACACCTATGTGTTACGAGGCGATTTACTTGTCCCATTTTAATTAAATGGTCGAACATTTACGAGGCGATTTACTTGTCCCATTTTAATTAAATGGTCGAACATTTACGAGGCGATTTACTTGTCCCATTTTATTAAATGGTCGAACATTTACGAGGCGATTTACTTGTCCCATTTTAATTAAATGGTCGAACATTTACGACGACTTGGCGATTTACTTGTCCCATTTTTGATTAAATGGTCGAACATTTACGAGGCGATTTACTTGTCCCATTTTTGATTAAATGGTCGAACATTTACGAGGCGAATTTACTTGTCCCATTTTAATTAAATGGTCGGACATTTACAAGGCGATTTACTTGTCCCATTTTAATTAAATGGTCGAACATTTACGAGGCGATTACTTGTCCCATTTTAATTAAATGGTCGAACATTTACGTACGAGGCGATTTACTTGTCCCATTTTAATTAAATGGTCGAACATTTACAGGCGATTTATTTTAATTAAATGGTCGAACATTTACGAGGCGATTTACTTGTCCCATTTTAATTAAATGGTCGAACATTTACGAGGCGATTTACTTGTCCCATTTTAATTAAATGGTCGAACATTTACGAGGCGATTTACTTGTCCCATTTTAATTAAATGGTCGAACATTTACGAGGCGATTTGCTTGTCAGGCAGAAGTAACAACACTAGAAGCAAAAATCATTGAATTACAAAATTACCAAAAACAGAAGTGCAAAATACAAAACTAGTCTACGTGGACTATGGCTTCTGCCTCTGCTTCTCCTTCCCCAGCCTCTCCCCCCTCCTCCTCGTCAGGACCAGGGCGACCTCCGCTAGGCCCCCCGAACTCCTCCTCCAAGAAGTTGATGTCTAGCTCGGGGTGTTTTTCGCGCAGACGCGACATCACTTCCCTGGCAGCCCAGGACGCCCAGTAATTGGCGAAGTCATCGTACTCCGGAGTCGTGTGGAAGTTCTCCTTGTACTTCTGAACTTCCGCCTCGCCAATTGTCCCAACCTCCGCCTTCAGGGAGCCAATCTCTTTGGCTTGAGCCTCGGTAAGCTGTTTTAGCTCACCCCTCTCCCGGTTGGCCACTTCCAGAGCCTCGGAGGCTATTCGCTGATGCTCATTGGCATCGTCAATCCTTTTTGTCAGAGCTGCCACTTGAGAGGCAGACTCATGAAGCTCGTTCTTAAGCTGATTGACGCGAACCTCCGCAGTGTCCAACTTCGAAGTGGCCGTCACCCACCTCTCCTCCGCCTCTTCCGTCTCCTTCTTGGCCTTGGCCACTTCAGCCTCCCAGGACCCCGAGGCCTTCAGCCGATCCTCCAGTTCAGTATTTCTCTTTCGAAGGCCTCGGACCAAATCTTCTGCCGAAGCTCCCATACTCAGCGCCCTAGCAACGCAGGCATTGTTGGCAGCCAGTAGGTCCTCGATCTTGCACGAGGCGGCATGATTTGCCCAGTCCTCGGTCCAGTACTTACTGTGGACCCGAGCGGCGGAAGCGGTCTCAGGAGGCAGCATTTCCAGAACTGCTTCGGGAAGGTCCTCTTCCTTACTCCCCAGGAAGTTGGCTAGATTCTCCTTGGCCGGGGCTCCGGCAGACTTCTTTAGCCTTTTTCGGGGCTGCTCGCCGGTGAAATAGGCGGTTATGGGCACAATGGCCTGGGAAGATGGCGGAGCTGGCGGGACGACCTCGATGACTTCGGCACCGACTTGCATAGAGGAGGATGCCCCGGACGGGCCAGTTCGCTTTTTCCTCCTCTGAACGAGGGAGGCACCTTCCTCCGCCACGTTCTCCTCAGTAGCTTGCTGCCCGGCCCGACTGAGGGAAAGAAGACGCTCTGACTGCTTCTTGTAAGCAGCTGAGCTCGTCCGCAAAGTTTTGGCCTCAGCCACGCTGCGGCGGATGGAGGCGAGGTCAGGCTTCGGAGGCCTTTTGTTCACAAAATCATCTGCACGAGAAAGGGAACAATAAGTTTCCTCGACTCAGGAGAACGATCAAATGAACTGAGACTAAATGATTTACCTCGGTTCGTCATGAGGCCGTGTAGGACGAGGTGGTGGTTCTTGTCGATGAGCTCCTTATAACTCCTTTCGGACGGGGGAGTTTGGTAGATCTGGCTAATGATGTCCCACTCCTCCTCTGATATCTCGCACTTCGGAAGGGAGCCTGCATGGAGCATAAGTATTAAAACATGAGCGAAACTGTTCAAGTAAATCAGTTCGGTTAAATGACTTACTGTAAGTAGAGTAGGTGGTGGGGATTGTCAGAGGCGTCATGGGGTCGTTCTCGATGGTGTCCCACCTACCAGAGACCCAGAACCACGAGCTCTTCCAACCTTTGATGGAGGTAGGCACCCCGTGCAGGAACGGAGAATGGGACCCCTAAGGAGAGAGATAATACCAGCCCCGACTCTCCTCCCCCCCGGCTACGTTTTTCGGGAAAAATAGGGAGTGGAAGACACTGAAGGGCATATCCGACCCGATGCTGGCCCGGCGCCATAGCATCCAAGTTCCCACCATTTGGGACCAAGAGTTCGGATTGAACTGGGTCGGAGCCACCCCGTAGGACCTAAGTATTAACCTAAAGAAGGGGTGGAAAGGAAGCCTGAGTCCGGCCCGAAGCAAATGATCACTCACCGCCACACACCCGGGCCTAGGGTAGCAAGCTCTCTCATGCGGTTCGGGGACGATCATTTCGATGGTGTGGGGAATCCTACACACGGTCCTGCACCTCTCTAACTGTTCCGAGGTGACTGTAGAAGGGTAGTTTGAGGCCCCCCACTGGACAGACGTATCTACGGGGGAAGGGGGTCGCCTCCAGATATTCTCTCCGGCCATAATGGCCTTGCTGAGTTCCTCCGGAGACACTAATATGGGCTCCCTAAGGGTACTCTCCTCGCCTCGCTCCTCCCCACTCCCCCTCACTATCGACTGTTCACTCGCCATCACAAACGCTGTCGAAAAATCGGAGAAAAAAGAAGGGGAAGAAACTGAAAATGTGCAAAGTTACCTAACACACCGCCGGGAGCCGGTTTGACGCCGGTGTTCACAGAGACGTTGCCGGAAATTGGTGAATTCGCCGGAATGCAGGGATACAATATACCTTGGGAGGTTTTCGCAAAAGTAAAAGCTTGAAAGTGAAACGAATGGGCCTTTTATAGGCACCATAGGACTGGCCCTAGCCGTTAGATCACCCAAACAGCATCTAGGCCGTTCGATGCTGAGGTGAAAGGGTCACCGTTGAAGTGAAAAGTCACTGAAATCAACGGCTACGATGGAGCGGTGAACCCCACGCACAGCCAGAGTGCGTCACCCCGAAATTCGTGGAGCCGTCGCCATCATTGCCATTTATGACGAAACAAGCGTGTCTCGGAAGCAGCAGGAACGCCCCCTTTGCAGGCATTGGAAAGGCAAAAAGCTTTCAAATCATTGGCGCAATAACCAAGATCGTCTCTTCGGAAGCCGTCGACTACCTTACCAACTCTATGGCCTCGGCACGATAGCCTCGTTCCGCAACGGCCCCCCAGATTCTGCAACCCTGGTCTCCTCGGCCAGGGCGAATGGAAGAGTTGCTACAGCTCCCCCAAGAGTTGCCAACTCTATGGCCTCGGCACGATAGCTTCGTTCCGCAACGGCCCCCCAGATTCTGCAACCCTGGTCTCCTCGGCCAGGGCGAATGGCAGAGTTGCTACAGCTCCCCCAAGAGTTGCCAACTCTATGGCCTCGGCACGATAGCTTCGTTCCGCAACGGCCCCCCAGATTCTGCAACCCTGGTCTCCTCGGCCAGGGCGAATGGCAGAGTTGCTACAGCTCCCCCAAGAGTTGCCAACTCTATGGCCTCGGCACGATAGCTTCGTTCCGCAACGGCCCCCCAGATTCTGCAACCCTGGTCTCCTCGGCCAGGGCGAATGGCAGAGTTGCTACAGCTCCCCCAAGAGTTGCCAACTCTATGGCCTCGGCACGATAGCTTCGTTCCGCAACGGCCCCCCAGATTCTGCAACCCTGGTCTCCTCGGCCAGGGCGAATGGCAGAGTTGCTACAGCTCCCCCAAGAGTTGCCAACTCTATGGCCTCGGCACGATAGCTTCGTTCCGCAACGGCCCCCCAGATTCTGCAACCCTGGTCTCCTCGGCCAGGGCGAATGGCAGAGTTGCTACAGCTCCCCCAAGAGTTGCCAACTCTATGGCCTCGGCACGATAGCTTCGTTCCGCAACGGCCCCCCAGATTCTGCAACCCTGGTCTCCTCGGCCAGGGCGAATGGCAGAGTTGCTACAGCTCCCCCAAGAGTTGCCAACTCTATGGCCCCGGCACGATAGCTTCGTTCCGCAACGGCCCCCCGGATTCTGCAACCCTGGTCTCCTCGGCCAGGGCGAACGGCAGAGTTGCTACAGCTCCCCCAAGAGTTGCTGATTCCTATGGCCTCGACGGGGTAGCTTCGCTCCGTAACAGTCCCCCGCGGGGGATGATAGGCCATTTCAAGCCCGGTCCAACCAAGAGCCCCGCACTCCTTCCCACACGCCCCGTTCACAGCCTTGAAAGTCCTTATAACGTATAAATACGTGTACAAGGACTTGGGGGACTATTGTTACTAGTAAGAACTGAGTAACAGCTCGGACTCCAACCTGTCGTGTCTGGGTGACGTGCCACAAGCTGCCGAGGCGATTGCGCAGAGGACGAGCTGTTTGCACCCGGTCCCCTTTTCGCTTCGCCCCTCCGCGTCCCGGCAAAGATCTCCCGTACAGAGATCTTTGCAGTCAAGTCCATGATTGATTGGATATGTGGCAGGAACCAAACGGCCAAATCAGCCAGTATGTGGCAGGACCCAAACGGTCAAATCAGCCAGAAGCACTCAATGCCAGCCAACCTATGGAAAGACAAGTTGACGCCTACGGTGGGACTGGCCCCAATAATCTAGCTACACGTGTCTCCCAATCCAACGGCCCCCCTCCTCTTACACCCGGTATAAATACTAGACCCTTACGCCAAAAAGGGGGTACGCACTCTTTTAATCTCTCTATATGAACACTTGCTTTCAAAAAAGATCCAAAAGAAACGGCCTCCGAGTGAAAACTTGGGGATCGATTGGATAATTTCCGGCCAACCCTACGCTGACTTGACCGTCGGAGTGCCCGTGGCCAACCCCGCCTCCTATGGGAACGGCCACGTGTGACTGACGTTGTGTGGTTTATGCAGGAAAGGACAGACTCGAAGGTATCACCTGTTGGCTCGGTGACGGATCCATTTTTTGAGGTCAACAGCTTTCAGTTTTTAATCCTTGGGTTTAACCATTCCTGTTCGAAATGATTTAGTCGTTTAGAGTGCATAAATAAATTTATATAGAGAAATTTTTTGTATGAATTTTTTTACTATATTTTACTTATAAATAGTTTTTCACTCATAAGTTAATATTTAACTAAAAAATTAAATAAAGTTGACTGTGCACTTGAATTTTTAAATTAATATTTTTTTTTATTTATAAGTGCATTTTACGAGTATAAGTGAATTTTATACTTTTAAATATAATCTTAAATGATTTTTTACTTATAAGTATTTTTTTTTTATATTTTACAAGTGAATTTCTATCTTATTAATTAGTACTATTTTTATTTTATAATTTTTTTTACATAAAAGTGTTTTTTTTTTTTACTTATAAGTAATTTTTTAATTATAATATAATTTTTCATATCTTAAAATAATATTTTACTTATAAGTATTTTTTAATTCTAATGTGATTTTTATTTACAAGTTAATTTTAAAGAAAATATGTTGGTTATGAAATAATATTTTTTTTAGAAGGTAAAATTAGAAAAAAATATGAGAACCAACCAAAACTTTTCGATTTGGTGGGTTGACAGAATTGATTTAAGTTACACTACATCGATTTTTTAAAAATGAGTATCCAAAAAAACTAGTAAACACCGATTTTTTTAACTCCACGTGTATGATGTCACCCAAAACCGGTCAAAATCGGCGAGGTTTTTACTCCCAATGAAAGTTTGAAATTTAGAAAGGGTTCGACTTAAGACCAAGATGGTCTCTAATTATAGCGATAAGCAATTAGGGTTTTCTCGGTTCACTTTTTACCTTTTCTATTTTTTTCCTTATTATATTTATTTTCAACTTTTCTGTCTTTTTTTTAAGATTCTGAAATAATACAGCTCAAAAATAGATAGGCAATTTAGATGAAAATCATATTTTTAATATATTTTGATAAATATGTAGTTGAAAAGTTGTGGAATCCATATAAATATTAGATTAAAATTAATTGCAGATCAGATAAGGGTATCGGTAGAAAGGAGAAAGAGAGATAAAAGTAAAAATCAAAATATGAAACAAAAGAAAATAAAAGAATAAACTACTTCTCTTCTCACAACATGCAAAATGCTTAAATTTATGAAGCTCAGCGTTTTTGTTAAATATATGAGAGCTTTTAAATGATCCATGATTCCATATAACCTATATCACATATCAATGCATTTTCCATATTGGAATTTATTATGCGCTTGGTCTGAAATCCTTGGCATTAACGTTGATATTTAAAGTTTGTGTCATATACAGTCCCTACATTGTGAATTGATTTCTTTCAGAGTCATGTTAAATTTACAATTTTGTTAACATTTTGGTCGGCACTGTGTAATGTGGCACGTAATTCGACCATTTATTTGAATAATATTTATTCAAATCAATGATCAGATTTTTTACATATTACACAACGTTAACAAAGATGTATAATTTAAGAGTGTGTTTGGTATAGATTAAAATCGGATTAAAATTAAAAAAATAGTCGTTATTGTTGACTTTTATTAGACGAATGAGACCCAATAACGGCTATATTTTCAATTTTAATTGAATTTTGAACTATATCGAACACGCTCTAAATATACAAATAGCTTAATTGATTTCTTTTATAATAATTAACATCTGCACGTTTTTCACTTGCAACCAGGGGCGGACGCAGACTTTTTATGTTGGGGGACACAATCTAACTTTCAAAAAGTGTACGCAAAAATAATACATGTTAATGAAATAATTGATTTTTTTTTTAAAAAAAATGCGAGTTAGACATTTTTCTTTAAACTTCACGTTTAACGCATTTTTAACTATTTTCGGTATCTGTTTAGACTATTTGATATGCCCATAATGTAATTCTCGAACTAAGCTTCAAGATGATATAAGCAGTTTGTAGATTCGATTAGCGTACGATCGTCGTAGAATTTTTAAAATTAACATATTATCGAAATTCAAATTTATTGTGATTTTGACCCTGTTTGGTGGAGATTAAAATCAAATTTTTAATAAATTTTGATAAAAGTTAACATTTATGAATTTGATGAAATATGTTATTAAAATTATTTGTTAACTTTGATTTAGACTAAAATTTAGATTTCAATTGATACCAAACATGATTTATATAAAAAAGAAAGCAAATAAAAAATAAAAATAAAAACTGAAAAGTTGGGGGGCACGTGCCCCCAGGACCCCCCTTGGGTCGGCCAGTGCTTGCGACACAGTGTATATTGAGAGATTATTTTTAACATTCATGCACAATGATTAAAGTAAAGGGTTATGATGAGTGTGTTTGGCACATGAAGTTTGTACCATTGGAGCCTCATTTGCTTGATTAATATGTTGATTATCGAACGAATTTAATGTGTTTGCTAGTGTTTTGGTTGAAGGAATAATGAAAGGATGAAAAAGAGTTTTTGAAGCAAAATAAATAAAGAATGAAGCAGAAATTTGGCGCTCAAGCGCCCGGAAATAGCGCCAAAGCGCCGAAAAAAACAAAATTGGACGAAATTCAACAGCAGTGTAGCGCTCAAGCGCTACACATGTAGCGCTCAAGCGCTGAGTGTAGCGCTCAAGCGCTACTCTGGTCCTTTTCGCGGCGCTCAAGCGCTGCAACCTAGCGCTCAAGCGCCGCGCCGCGAAGAAAATTAGGTTTTTTTGGGCTACGAAAAAGCCCACAAAAAGGACTCCAAATTGGCCAAGGATGGATGAGAAGTATAGGAGGCTAAGAGAGGCACGAAATGGGGGTTCCACACCTTGCAAAATAGAGAGAAACAACACAAGATAAACGTGGATTTGCGAGAAGATTTACATCAAGGATTCGAATCAAAATCAAGAATTGGAAGCGGAAGAAGATCTTGGTGCAAGAAATAATTCTTTTCCAACTTTTGTATCATTTAAATCCGGTGATGTATTCAACTTTTGTCATTTATTTCATTGCTTTGCTTATGAGTAGCTAATTTATTTATTAGGGCGAACAATGTAATCTTTTGAAACCCTTAGTTATTAAATTCATGAATTCTTGAGCTTTATTCTTCCATGTGTTGATTTTATTATGAGTGCAATGCTTTAAATTATCTGGCCAATAATTTGATGATTTATTGAGTTTCTTACGAGTCGAGAGGTGAGTTCGAAACTTAGAACGTGTAATAAAATCCGGTAACAAGGTATAACGTGTAGAGATACCTATACTAAGTGCTGCGGTCGTTATATGAATTCCTAGTGCCTTAATTCGTTTAACTAAGGAGAATTTGCATAGAGATATGGAATTGATTTAGTTAAATAGGCTCAATGAGAACTAGAGAGGGGTAAATTGAATACCTAGGAGAATTCGACCGAACACTACATTAGGCTAGAATCTTGAATTGTTATAACTAAGGTGATCATTAGGTGAAATTGTTCCGCCCTAATACTTCTCGCATATTTGAATCTTTGATTTGTTTGTCTCCAATATTCTTTCATCAATTGTCATTCTTTCTAGAAATTTAGTTTTTCAAAAACATTCACATTCATCATAATCTGAATTTAGAGTTTGTTTAATTTTATCAAATAGTAGTAGGAGAAATATATCCAATACTAAAGTATAGTTTTCGTGGGAATGATAATCCGGACTCTTAGGTCCACTATATTACTTGTTCGATATCGTACACTTGCGATATAAAAATACGCAACAGGTTATTTAGTTTTTCGAAAAATCTTCTTGCAAGTTTGATGAGGGGATTGGAGAAGAAATGTGAATTGGAGAAGAAATGTGAAGGAAAAGGCTCATGATGAATCTAAAAGTCACTTTGCGTGCCGGAGACGGTTCACGGTGGGATCCTTTTCCCTACGTACCCTTATTTGCTTCATGATCTATGGGTCTTTAGTCAAGTTTTTGACTCGATATGAAATCTTTAGTGCTATTTTCGAAGGATTTATATTTTATATTATTATCATAGTATTTTTATTCAAGATTAGTGTTGAACATACAAGTGGATGATATAATAATTGACGTATTTACAGAATAAGTCGATAATGGCTTGATGCCCTAACCTCGCTTTGATTTTGAATATGCGGTGCTCTAACTTGAAATTGTTTGTCTCGTAACATTCAAAAATATTTAATTGTCAAAAAATATCAAATGGGAAGCAAATAAAATTGTTGGCACACCAAACTATCATGTTTGGTGAGAATTGAAATTAGATTTTTAGTAAATTTTAGGTGTCGTTCGGTAGGGATTAAAATTCAATTAAAATTGAAAATATGACCGTTATTGGGTCACATCTGTCTAATAAAAGTCAACAATAATGGCTAGTTTTTCAATTTTAATCACTAATAAAAATTGATAAAATGTGTACATGATAAATTGTGTATCGTATGAAATATGTAGTTAAGATTAATTGTTGATTTTGTTTTAATTGTTAACCTAACATGGGCGAAAACTTGAATATGGAACTTGCATGTGGAGTTTTTAAAGACAAGAGTGTGTTTGGTAGATATTAAAATCGGATTAAAATTGAAAAATTAACCGTTATTGTTAACTTTTATTAGACGAGTGAGACCCGATAACAGCTATATTTTCAATTTTAATCTCTACAGAACACGCTCATAATTTGATCCACCAATTTCCCTTTTCAATATACAGACGCATTACGAGCCAATTACTTTGCAGAGTACAGTAAAACTCATTATTTAAAGTCAAATTGATTCTCATTAATTGGGAAAAAATGAGTTTAGAGTAGTATTTTTAGGAGAACGTGTGGTTATAAGTAATAATTTTTTTTTTTTATATGTATAGAATATTTTATTGTGTACATGTGTGGTTAAAAATGATCATACGGTAAACTATAAAATAAATTAATCAGTGTCAAACAGACACTTAATTGAAGCACCACAGTAAAGAAGTCAATTTGAAGAATGAAAATTTAAATGATATAGATGTAGTCTTTTATAACAATTAAAATATTTAAATTAAGTCATTCAAAGTGGTATCTGAATAGATCAAATTGTGCAATGTTAGATTTTGATGGAAAAAATAAATAAATTCTACACATGCGCAATTAATTAAATTAAATCAGTCCTCTAACATAACATCATCTAAGAGTAAATTTGTAAAAAGAATGACTGGATTATTTTGTAAAGAATGACTGGATTATTTTGTAGCTAAAAATTAATGCCTTATTTACCTTAAGTTGCGGTAAGTTGCAATTTAAAATTACAGATGATTTTTTTTTTCCTTTTATGTGAAAAAGCTTCATAATAATCTATAGCTCCGTTTGATTGGCGATATTTTTCCTGGAAGTAGGAAAATATTTTCCTACTTCCACTTTTTGACTGTTTGATATGCTAAATTTTCCACGGAAAATGTTTTCCTCCCTTTTTCTAGGTACAACCCTTTAATGCACGAATGATGAAAAATGTTTTCCAACCTTTTAGGTGGAAAAACATTTTCCAACTTTTTTTTTTTTTTTTAGCAATGACAACCAATTCTATCAACCATTGTAAAAAAGATTTTCATTTTTGTTGACAATTTATATGCAAAACAAAGTCAAACGAATATGGTAATTTTTTCTAATTGTTTTAATTTTTATTTTTTACTTTTTTGTAATTGGAACAAATTCTTAACCCAATAGTAGAAAATATTATCACTTTAATGGACAATTTCCATAAAAAAGGAAATCAAACGGATTTCAAACTTTCAACATTTTCCATGGAAAATTATACCAATCAAACACATTTAATTACAATTTCCCGTAAAACAAGTTCTAGGCAAATATTTTCCCTGGAATTCGTTTTATTTCCACCATATTTTCCATGGTGCAATCAAACGGACCAAGAAAAAGAAAAAGAAAAAATATAATGAGATGATAGGCGCAATATTAATTTATGGAGGGCTAGATGAATGAGGAAGAAAAAAAATAAATATATATATATATATATATATGCGTGCGCTCGCGCGCGTGTGTTCTTTCAACTGAAAATTAAATAGTAATTGAATTTTTGGATAATAGTGATTTTTTTGAGAATGAGAGGTTTAAAAGTAGAAAAAATGTTTGGATTTACATGCAAAATATTTTATCGTGAGAATGTATAATTGAAAATGAATAAAAAAAAAAAAAAAAAAAAGGTTTTGGAAAATGGTAGACAAAGAGGTGCTTGCATGGTAGACAAAGAGGTGCTTGCATGTTACTTTTGCAGTATAGATGTTTCAGTATTGTGCCATCAATAATGAATGAGAACCGAGCTTGGCTACCATGGCTATTTACCGGGCCTTTTACGGGCCATCTCACATTCATGTAGGTGGGTATTTTTGGTGGGTTTTTTTAATGAGGTGGGTCTGCATCGGACCCACCTCATTGTGAGGGGGCTGCTGTGCTAGGCCTTTTAACACAGCAGAATAATTCTAATGGATGATCAACTAAGTACATCAAAAGTAGTACTCCTTATGATCATCTAAGTACATCACTATATTTACAACTCACATATTTCTTTTTTCAAAATTTACTTGTAATTAAAAATATAACAATTAGAATTTTCTTATAAGCAAAAAATTTCTTTTTAAGATTAATTTCACTTTATACGTAAAAAGTGTTTATAAGTATAAAATTAACTTATAGATGAAGAATTACTCATAAGTGTTTCTTATAAATTAAATTCTTAATTATAAAGATTTTAATTTTTAATTTAAACTAACTTATATGTAAAAAGTTATTTATAACTAAAATATTACTTATGAGTAAAAAAAAAAACAAAAGTCATATGCGAAAATATAAATTTAAAATTTCACTAAGGAGCATATGCTAAGATATTAATTATTTGTCAACTGACGACAAACTATAAAATATATGAACGTCATTCACGTGATAAGATAGTGATGGAAAGAAGAATCCAGATTCATTATTATTGAAACAAATAATTATATTATATTTTCAAAAAGTTAAATTATAAGTTGGAGTCAAACAAAATTATTGGTGCGTGAAAGTTGGAACCTTGCCGGTTGTCACTCGTCAGACACAAATTTGTCAGGGATAAATCGATTTTTACATACCAATATTCTTCTTAATACTGAAAAAAAAATATTATTAGCAAGGATAAGTAGATAAGTGGAACCTTATATTCACATAACCAGAGTGATAAGTATTAGGAAGGATATCGAACCTAACAAAATCGATTTGTTAGGGAAGGATTGTCCTCACCCTATTAAGTAGATCGTATAAATATCACCAGCCAATGTGAGATTTTAATAATAAGGCTAGAATGGAAAGAAATTGAATGATGAAGGAAACCAAGGCTGACTAATTCAAACCAGTGCCATGCCATCTCTTTCCGTGAACGTGGACAATGTCATCACTCTTCGACTTACCCCAAACAATTACTCTTATTTGCGAGCAGGAGACAGTTCGCATCTATCAGTAGGGTCCTTTTCCCCACTCACCCTTATTTGTTCCGTGATATATGGGTCTACTTAAATTATCAATCTCGAACATTTAGTCAAGTTTTATAACAATTAAATTTTTGGAACTAAAAGGTTTAAAAAGTTTGGTGTGTAAAGGTGTTACGTAATCAATACAAAAGGTGTGATTTGTTATTTTCCGTTATGGATAATTTTGTTTATTTAATTATTTTTAATGATAAATTTGTAATTTTTTCGGTATATAAGTGGGTTTTTTTGTTATCGTGTTGTACATGTAGTACGTAAAGAACAAATTTAAAATTACTGAGTGAAAATTGTAAATACACCCAAACCCATAGGATGCATTTTGTAATATTTTCTGTACTTTATTGGTTGGTCTTGTTTTGGAGAGATACTAAAATTGACTGCATAATAATTTTGTTTCTCGTTAAATCCACCTGTACCCCCATTATTGTCTGGTTTTGTGATTAAAATAAAGTTTTAGTAACGTGTAATTGAAAAATTGTGAATATTATAAAATATGTGATTAAAATTAATTTTTCAGTTTAATTTAAATTTTAATCTCTTATCAAATGGGGACTAAGCTATTTTTACCTTTTGCCATATGTAAAAAGTCAACTCCGAAGTAGAATTAATTTTTTGTAAGAAAAAGTGTAAATTATCCAAATATATTTGAGACGAGAGGTTAGGTAAATTTATATTTTTCAAGCACTGAATACAGGGATGGATCATGGAGTAGAGAACAATTTATTCAAAATAAGTAATTTGCAGCAATCCTCACTCCAAAAGAAAATGAAAAAGCACTCGTGCAGCCAAGAAAGAAAACAAACAACATTGGCTAGAATCTTAAAAAACACGAAACCACACAAATTACCATGCACGCTAGTTCACCGTAACAACTTGCATGAATTCGGCATCGTTTTCCATAGCTAGCAATGCTTCCGGGGTGAGTCGAATCTCAAGGTCTACACTCCCATCTTCTACACCAGGAAATATCGTCAATTTTCCGTCAAATTTGTTCGCCAATCCAGCTCTCACGGCCACGGGTTTTCCCCATCCGAAGTCATTTCCATACACGTTGAACCGTGGCGAGCTGCCAATGACAAACGTATTAGTCCTTGCACCCTTCATCGGCAATCGAGGGCATTTTAGCCAATTTTCATAGTAGTTCTTGGTTTCTTCAAGAGTTTTAGCAGCTATCATTTGGTTCAGTTGCTGGGCAGCCCAACCGAGTCCATTGCTCAGTAAGTCGTTTGGCATCGCAGTTGCAGCACCTACCTGAATAGCATTCCCGAAATAACCTTCTGGCAATGGCGGACATACTCGATTTCTTGTACCCACATATAATTTGAAAGTAGTCTTTATGTTGGCATCATTCGTATTACTACAGCGCATCATAGATCTCCATACATGAGCTAGAAGTGCTTGTAGAGAAGATACACCACGGCATGTTTTTCCAATTTCATCATTGGCCTTGGATTTGAGTTTAGCAATGTTTTCTTTACTAAAATTAAATATTCTTTCAATCAACGGAGGCTGACTGAAATCATTGAATACCTCTCTCTCGAGTGTAGGGATTTTAACAGGGCGATTAAGATGATCAGGAGCAAACCCACGTACCAGAGTGGGAAGTTCTGATGGATGATCAGATCCCCGAGAGATTTCAGACCAGGAATTGAAGAAATGCCAAAACGAACTCCCATCAACTACACAATGATTCACGGTGCAACAAATGAAATACCCATCTTCAAGCTCGTTTACTTGTACCCCAAGCAAAGGGTTGGCAGTTCCTTCGCAGTTTAGAATCCCATTGAGTGGGAATAAGGAATAGACAATTTCAGGCACGTATTTTTGCTTGAGAATATCATTCACAGTGAGGCCATGTACAATAGCATGAGTAAAAACAACTCCAGCATTATTGCAATCAATGAAAAAGCACTGAGTTTCGTCGTCAAGTTTCTCAATACCAAGGCGACCAGCAAGAGGGGGAAAGAAATCTAGTGTGCGAGAAAGTGAGGTTTTAAGGTGATTGAGTAAATCTTTTTCTAGGGTTTCTGGTTTGTGGAAAAGAAGACCCTTTTGGTTGTAATCGAACAAAAGGAACCATAGATCCCATGGAGTTAACTCAATCCGAGTTGGTCCTGCAACTGCAAATTCTGAAGCTCGAACTGTACATGTTGATATCTCTTCAAGTTTTGCCATACTTGTATTCTATTATTGGATAAATGTGAATTGCAGAAGCAGAAATGGGAAGGAACTTTATAATAGAGCGAGGGAGACTTGAATATACTTTTTCAAAGATTTTGGGTACTTCACCTCAATTATATGACGAATATTGTGTAATATAAATAATATTAGTTTTTATTCTTAGCCAGTTTGATTTCTATTATTTCAAAACCTTTTTTTTTCTCAAATTCATTTAGCCATACACTCTCACAATAAAATATTTTGCATGTAAATTAAAAAAAAAATACTCTTTAACCACACATTCTCTAAAAAATTATTATTACAAAACTTATTTTTCTCAATAATGAACATCAAACATGGACTTAGTTATTAATGTCACAAGCACCTTATGTGCATCTTCATGTTTTGTGTTTTTCTAAAGATAGGATTTTAATAAATCATCATGTCTTTTATTGATTAAGGGCGTGCTTGGGGTTTTGATTTTTTTATTGCCAATTTTGACAATTTCAGGGTGACGTCATTTAAGAAAGGTTGAGAAAATCGATACTTGTTAATTTTTATGAGCACTGGTTTTGAATGATTGGTGTAATTTGGGACTTATTCCTCAACCCCAAATCGATGTTTTTTTACTGTTCTTTAAATCTTCTTCCAATTTTATCATATATAAAACAGTTATTTACAATTCACATATTTTGTCCCAGACTAACTTGTAAATAGAAACACAATAACTAAAAAAATTATTTATAAGTAAAAAATTACTAAATTATTTATAAGATAAAAATCCACTTTTGCGTGGTTATAAAGTAAGAAATTCAAAAGTTCACTTACAACTATATAAAGTTACTAAAAAATAAAAAAAGATCACTCATTATGTAAAAAATTATTTATAAGTAAAAAATTAACTTATAACTTAAAATTTTAATTATAAGTAAGCATTTCAACTTTTATGCTAAAAATAACTTCTATGTAAAAAATTACTTATAAATAAAATATCATTTATGAGTAAAAAAAATTCACATGAGAAATTATAAATTTTAAAATTTCATTAAGGACATATATTATTATTATTTTCAAAAATCCTAGATAATAAACTCATAAATATAGATTGAACTATTTTAAATACTGCAACTAAAAGCCACTCAAAACATGTTTGAAAAGTACTTATATACAACTTTATTTATAAATAAATAAAAATGAGTATGAATAATTATATGTAAATTAAAAGTGACTTGAAATTTTAGAAAGATGAGCCAAGCATGTGCTAAAATGTTAAATTAGTTTTCAACCGACAAGACACTATAAAATATATGAACGGGACTCACTCGGCAAAATTCTGATAAAAATAAGAATCAATCAATCTTGAATTATTGATTGTAACCAAACAAAATCTGGCATGTGCTGTGAAAAGATTATTGGTGCATGAAAGAAACAGAACCTTGTCGGTTGTCGCACACAAATTTGTTAAGGATAAATCGGTCTTTACATCCCAATATTCTTTGATTTGTCAAGCTTTATTACCTTCGAAAAAAACAATAATAATAATAATTAATAAGAATCTTTGTGAGGACAAGAGAATTCACAAGGAGTCCCTACAATCTTGGAGAGATAAGGAACTGAGAAAATGGATCCTTACATTCGAAGTGACAAGGCAAGATTACAATCTTCAAGAGATAAGGAAGTGGGTCCCTTTACATTCAAAGTGAAAGGGCTACAATCTTGGGGGAGATAAGTGGGTCCTTACATTCAAAGTGATAAAGCCACACGTGCATGTAATGGTGGAGCGATAAGGGAACGTTTTGATAAAAATTAAAATTAAAATTCCACATGTTCATGTACTGGTGGAGAAAAGTTGATTGATAAGGAAACATTATCACTAGCGATTATTCAGGGGCATTAACTGGTGATCTGAGTTGTTTTCCTTCCGATTGTGAAGCTCTATTTGATAGAAATTAACGTCCATTAAATTTTTTTTCTCTTTCTTAATTATAACTACGTATTCTTCAAATAAAATGATATTATTTTATTGATAGAATGTGTGGTTGAAATGAAGAAAGAGAATTAGAATGAGAATGAGAAAAAAATGGGTGTCAAACGGGGGCTTAAAGTCAACAACTAATTTTAACCATACATTTTATGGGACTTTCAACTTTTAACCATGTATTTTTTTCATTTTTTTTTTTATCAAAATCTACTAAAAATCTGATTTTAATTCCCACCAAATATGGGCTGAGTACTAAATTCAAATTCAAGAAGGATGCAACAACAAAAAGTTCAAAATAGCTTCAGTCGAAGATATTATAGTTCAAAGAATTTTAGAGTTTTTAGTGCTAAGTAGTTTTATCCCATTTAAATAGAGACCTGTGTAATTTCTAGTGCTTACGTTCAACGCAAAAAGTTTTCAATACAACAAGCAATTTATTCATTAAAAAATATCAGTTTCATTTTTTTTTCTACTTTGTATCAGAACAGGGGTGAGCACTAGAGAAGCACTTCCCAACTCCAAATCATGTCAACTCTTTCCCTGAACATCGACGACTTCATCAATCTTCGACTCACCCCAACCAATCACCCATTGTGGCATGAACAAGCAATAGCTCTTGCAGAGAGCCAAGAGCTAGTTGGTTACCTTACCGATGAAGATCAAGCACCTCCCAAATACAATACACAAAATCCTAACACCTCCATATCTATAGAACCACAAAGACCAATATTAACTAGTGTTCTAAAATGCGTGCATATACTTCATGTATACCCGCATATGCTTGACGCGTTTTCGAAATGATAATGTGGTCAACCCACTTTTTGATCACATATGCTCACTTAAATGTCAAAATACGCACGCACTCATGTTAAAAATTATGTCAAAGTTAGCTTGGAAAAGCACAACCCATTTTTGTAACTTAAAAAAATAAATTGATTCTAACAAACAATAAATTAACCTAAATCACCCAAGCGCGTGAATCATATACAGCAATTTATAGGATTTTGACATTAAAAAAATCAAGAATCAAAACAAATCTTTTGTAGAGTTGCAAACTATCTATACCGAACCCGAACCTCCTTTTTTGTTTTTTCTCTAGTTTTACTAGCAAGTGATGCTATTAATGAACAATTTTGGATTGTTGATAATGGTGATGATGAGGGAAAAGTTAATAATGATATTCTACCATTTACAAGAAGTAATAGAAATTGTCGAATTAAAATAAGGGAGCCCAATGAATATTATTTTACATATGATGATATGAAAGATGACCTTGATGAAGAAGAGTTTGAATTGGATTTCGATAAAAAAAAAAGTCAATATTTATGGTTTTTAGGTCAATGTTCGTGTCTAATCTAATTGTAGAAATTTATTACCAAATAATTATAGTATTTATAATTTTGCGATTATGTTTTTGTTAAATAAATTGAAGAATATGTATAAAATCCAAGTAATTGTAGTATTTAATTTTTATGATTTCGAGCAATTTTATTTTATTTATATTTTTTGAAAATTTGAAGAATATGTATAAAGTTTAAAGGATGCATTATTTTATTTATTTATTAGTTTAGAATATTTAAATAATATTGAAAATTAAAAATGCATAATAATACATATGCTTAGCATAGACATGCATATTATTGTAATTTATGATACTCAACCAAAAAGCATTATCATACATTACTAATTTTAGAACATTGATATTAAAATAAGCTTTTATTGCCTGGCGCAAGTCTGACAACATTCTTCGATGGTGGATCATTGGGATACTCTCAGAAGAATCCATTGGACTTGTTATAAGTCTTAACACAATACACCCAGTTCGAGAAGCATAGAATTCTCTGTAAGGATTTTTGAATCGATCATGTGGACTTATATGTGAATTATTATGTATTAAATTAAAAACTATCAATTTTAGTTAAATCCGTTTAAAGTTATCTAATAAAGTTTCGGTATTTTGAATTTTGAAGTATCTAATTAAAGTGTGGGCCTTTATGTGTAGAAATCAGATATGTTCCTAATTTAATGATGGGTGGGTCGAATTAAGTTAACAGACCATTAGTATATATACGATTATGGTCTCCGGATCACAGGTTAATTGTTCATTCTGTTGTGACTCTCATCATTAGAGAGAAAAATGGACGACATATTGATCTTGAAGATTGAACCACGTGACCCATTCGTTGCATTAACCACGTCTAATTCAAATACGCTTCCGCTTTGGTTCATAAATTCTTGGGTGATCCAATATGAAATATCATTATGACGGTAATAAGTTTTCTCAATAAGTGGTATCAGAGTCTATTCATAATGAATCATTGAGAATTGAAATTCGTAATTTGATTCTTGTGATAATTTCATAGTTTTCGAATTTAGCTATTCCGGATTTAGTTTTGTTAAATTTGAAAGAAAAAAAAAATCGATCGGTCTTCCATGATTCAGTTTAAAAAAATCATGTAGCTGGTCGGCAAGCCATAGTACGTGGAGCACCGCGACAGTTGTTGCACCGCCATGTAGCATGTGAACGCCTGTGGTGTAGCGGTGATGTATGATGTAGCGGCGATGGCTGGTACAAGTCACCCAAGGGCGGCGCTTGTCGTTATTTTTTTTAGGGTTTGGGTTGTTTTGGGGCTAGGACCTGAGCTAGAAAATAAAATATTTCAGGTCCTTGCTTGCAATTTCAAATTAGGGTTAGGGTTGCAATTTTAATAATATGTTTTTTATTCATTCAGCCCCTTAAGTTAAAGTTCATGCAATTGGGCTTTTAAAATTTTGGGTTTAATAATTTAGTCCCTGAAGTTTGAAAATTAATTAATATGGGTCATTAATGTTCTGAATTTTGCAATTAAAGCCCTCAAAGTTTTTAATTTGTTCGAATTGGCCCCTAAGGTTTTGAATAATTAATTTTTGACCTCTAAAGTTTTGGATAATTAATTTATGATCCCTAAAGTTTTGGATTATTAACCTTTAAATCCCTAAAGTTTCAAAATAAATAAAATATGCAAATTTGGTGATTTTCTTTTTCAAGTTTTGGTACAATGGACTTTTTGCGATGTATAATATTCAAAAGTAAATTAATTGAAGTAACATATTGTCAAAACTACATCTCCTGTAAAAATTAATTAACTTAGAATATTAAAATGTGTTTGTGTGTATGTCATTCATGCGAATATTTAATCGGCCCAAAGGATGGTCAATATTTGGCCGAATTACACATGCACTGTGGTGATAAACATGTGACGATTATTTGATTTAACGTGATCAATAAATCAGTCCAAAGAAATGTTATTGATTGAAATGTTTCTTTATTGTTAGTGTTTGATCACTACACCAAGAGTACCACTTACAATTTAATATTTTTGTCCAAAAACTAAACATCGATGTTGTGCTAGGTATCTTGTGATAGGTCCTACCATTATTTGAAATTATTATTTGCATATTAAGGATATTTATGTGAGTTGTTCCAATTAGTCATTTTCTAATTTAATTTCAGATTCTGCTGCTAATATCTCTACTAGCATCAATTCAATTCCAATGCTTGATGGCATGAAATTCAAGGCATGGCAAGAGAACGTGATGATTGTTTTCGGAGTCATGGATCTAGACCTTGCTTTACGGGTCGATCAACCAGCTGCACTTACTGATAAGAGTGCCTCTAATGACAAGAAGGAGATGGAAAAGTAGGAATGATCGACCTGCATAAGTTTGATGGTCATAAATCGTGTTATTCCAAAAGCGTTTTGGGGCACTATGTCCGCTAAGGTGACTACGGCTAAAGGTTTCCTTGAGGACCTCGAGAAGTGGTTTGTCAAGAATAAAAAGGCTACAACTAGTACACTTTTGGCAAACTTTATCTCAATAAGGTACAAAGGGAAATGAAACATACAGGAGTACATAATGGAAATGTCTCGTATTGTTTCAAAACTAAAGGTACTCAAGTTGGATTTATCTGAAGACTTGTTGGTGCACTTGGTTCTGATATCCCTTTCGACACAATTCAGTCAATTCAAGGTGAGCTATAATTGTCAAAAGGACTCATGGTCCCTTAATGAGATCATCTCACGCTCTGTCCAAGAAGAGGAAAGATTGAAGCGTGATAAGACAGAAAGTAGTCATTCAGCCACCACCTCCAATGACAAAAGAAACAAGAAAAGGAAAAATGATAAGGAAGCTGCGGGTACAACATCACAAAAGAAACAACATAAGGAACAAATTGAGGGTGGTTGTTTCTTCTGTGGAGTTGCAGTTCATAAGAAGAAGAAGAATTGTAGTAACTATCACGCATGGCGTGCCAGAAAGGTATTTTTTTCATTTGGTTTGTTCTGAGGTTAATTTAACTTCGGTACCTAGACACACGTGGTGGATAGATTCCGGTACAATAACTCACATTAGTGTGTCTATGCAGGGTTTCCTGAATTGTTGAAAACCAAGTGATGGTGAAAGTTACATCTATGTTAGCGACGACAAGACGGTGGAAGTAGAGACAATAGT
Source organism: Fraxinus excelsior (assembly GCA_019097785.1). Taxonomy (NCBI): domain Eukaryota; kingdom Viridiplantae; phylum Streptophyta; class Magnoliopsida; order Lamiales; family Oleaceae; genus Fraxinus; species Fraxinus excelsior. Next base: position 4,113,580 of record CM032623.1, on the reverse strand, counting down.
AAAATTTAGATCATTGTTAAAGGCTGGATTTTATTTAGATCTTAATGAAATATTTCTTGTATCGTCTTTTAGACAGAATTTGATTTCCATTTCTACTTTGGATAAATCTGGTTATTCTTGTTCATTTGGGAATGAAGATTTTAGTTTGTTTCATGATTCAAAATTTGTTGGTTCCGGCTCTTTATCAGGTTACGATAATCTTTATTTAATTGATACAATTGTTTATTTTAATGAATCATTGCATGTAAGTACTCGAGGTGTAAAACGAAATTAACCTGCTAGAATTCTGCCTCGTTGTGGCACAAGAAATTATGTCACATTTTCAAGAGGAGAATTGATAGAATTGTGTCTAACGAATTCTCGATTCCCTTGACTTTACATATTATGACACATGTGTTAACTGTATAAAGGAAAAACAAACGAATAAAAGGAGATTTCAAGCCAAAGTACTTTGGACGTCTTAGAACTTATACATGCAGACATTTGTGAACCATTCCCTACGGCTTCTTAGAATGGTCAACAATATTTTATAACGTTCATAGACGACTTTTCTAGATATGGCTATATATATATATATATATATATATATATATATATATATATATATATATATATATATATATCTTATTCATGAAAAATCACAATAACTGGATGTGTTCAAAAACTATAAAACTGAAGTTGAAAACTAACTCGCCAAAATGATTAAAAGAATCAGATATGACCGTGGTGGTAAATACTATGACACATATGGCGGTTCGGGTGAACAACGTTCAGGACCATTGCTAAACTTCTAGAGGAATGTGGTATCGTCCCACAGTACACTATGTCGGGTTCACTCACTATGAATGATGTTGTTGAAAGATGAAATAAAACGTTTAAGGACATGGTAAAGAGTATGATTACTCATTATACGTTGCCGAATCACTGTGGGTGAAGTATTAAAGACCGTAGTGTATATACTCAACAAAGTTCCACCTAAGGCAACTAATAAAATCCCTTGTGAGCTTTGGATGGCAAGATGCCTAGTTTGAATCATGTACACATTTGGGGATGTCCAGTTGAGACAAGGCCTTATAAGCCAACGAAAAGAAACTGGACGCAAGGACTATCATTTGCTATTTTATTGGATATTCTGAAAGGTCCAGGATAATTACAAGTTTTATGATCCAACAACTAAGGCAATTTTTGAGACAGAAAATGCCCGATTCTTTGAGGATATTGAGTTTACGGGGAGATGGGGGAAAGGGTTACATACATTGTCTTTGAGGAGGAATACGCTGAAATTCTTCCAATTGCCATTGACAATGATTATGATCAGGTTTCTATCCCTGAAATTGTTCAAGAAGCAACTCCAGATCAAGACAATGTCATTGTATCTCCCTTTGAAGGTCAACAACTTATTCCAAAAGAACAAACTCTACAGCTTAAAGAACCAATGCCATTAAGAATATACACTAGAGAGAAAAGAAGTGCGGTTTTCGATGATTACATCGTATTTCTCCAAGAACGTGAAGTTGATATTGGAGTAGTAGAAGATGATTCGATTAACTTCCGTCAAGCCATGGAAAGTTCTAACTCTCAAAAGTGGTTCAATACCATGAATGAAGAGATAAAGTCCATGAAGGACAACGACGTGAAGGACCTCGTTCCATTGCCTGAAGGTGTGAAACTCATTGGTTGCAAATAGATATTTAAGATCAAGAATGATTCAAATGGTGATGTAGAGAGGTATAAAGTTCGTCTTGTCACAAAAGGCTTTACAGAAATAAGACATCGATTATAGAGAGACTTTCTCTTCAGTTTATTCGAAAGACTCTTTCAGGATTATAATGACATTGGTAGTGCATTTCGATCTTGAGTTACATTAGATGGATGTTAAGACAACATTTCTAAATGGCAACATTGAAGAAACAATTTATATGGTGCAATCAGAAAACTTTGTGTCGAATGATGCAAAGCAAATAGTTTGTAAACTAAAGAAATTCGTCTATGGACTCAAACAGGCATCTCGTCAATGGTATTACAAGTTTCATCAAGTGATCATCTCATATGATTTTGAGATGAATTTGGTCGATGATTGTATATACCACAAGTTCAGTAGGACTAAGTATATTTTACTGGTTTTATATATCGATAACATATTACTTGTCAGTAACGATATATGCTTATTGCACGAAACCAAGAGATTTCTAGCAATGAATTTTGAGATCAAAGATATTGGTGACGCCTCTTTTGTATTAGGAATTCAGATACACCGGGATTGTTTTCGGGGTATTATTGAAATATCGTAAAAGAGTTATATCGAAAAGGTACTTAAAAGATTTGGCAAGCAAGATTGTAAACCAAGTGACACCCCTGTTGTTAAAGGAGACAAGTTTTGTTTTAAGTCAATACCCTAAAAATGACTTAAAATTTAAAGAAATGCAAAAGATTCATTATTCTTTAGCTATAAGGAGTCTGATGTATGCTCAAGTTTGTACGAGTCCGAATATAGCATACATTGTTGGGATGCTAGGGAGATATTTAAGCAACCTGGGAATGGATAATTGGAAAGCAACAAAAGACTACATACTCACATACAGAAGATTGGATCAGTTGTAGATCATCGATTATTTTGATTCCAATTTCGCGGGATGCCAAGATAGTAGGAGATCCACTTCATTCTATATCTACTTGTTTGCTGGAAGTGTTATTTTTTGGAAGAGTGCTAAGCAGACACTCATAGCTACTTCCACCATGACAATGAAGTTTATAGCGTATTACGAAGTATCAAACCATGGAATATGATTGTGAAATTTTGTCACTGGGTTGCGCATTATGGATAGTATAGAAAGATCACTCAAGTTATTCTGTGACAATAATCAACAATGTTGTATTCCAATAACAACAGGAGCTCAACGAAGTCAAAACATATAAAGATCAAGTTCCTGGCTATTAAGAAAGAGTTCAGAATGGACACGTGTCAATAGAGCCTGTTGGGACAAAATCCATGGTTACGGATTTGCTTACTACGAGATTGATACCCAATATCTTTCATTAGCACACTGCTCATATGGGTGTAATGTCTCTAAGGATATCAGTTTCAGTGCGAGTTTGTATTTCTATGTTTTTCATTTTTGGACACATGTCTTTAAGATATGGTTTATGGTTAAAATTATTTTCGGGTATAAAGTTTTTGGTTTATTATCTCTGAACTTGTTTGAAAATGATCTTACTAAGGTATTAATGTAGACTAGTTGGAAATATGCATGTTAAGATCACATTACATGTAATTTTCATGCTACACATACATGCTTGATCATTTCAGTCGTATCGATATACGTGACCATTGATGGGTTTAGTTATAATAAAACTAGCTAAAGCCGGTTTGATCATATGTTGATATGATTGATGGACCGGAATGCTTGGGATGCATTCGGTAATGATAGCAACATTTTGAGTACTCATAAGGTTATGTTTAAGACACAATTATAAGTTAACACATATAATTCAAGTAGGAGATTGTAAGGATTTTTTAATCGATCATGTGGGCTTATATGTCAATTATTCTGTATTAAATTAAAGACTATCAATTTTGATTAAATCCATTTAAATCGATCTAATAAGGTTTCGGTATTTTGGGATTTGAACTTTCTAATTAAAGTGTGAACTTTTATGTGTAGAGATTAGACATGTTCCTAATTTAATGATGGGTCGAATTAAGTTAACAAGCCATTAGTATATATATATACGGTTATGGTTCTCGGATCACAGGTCCCATCATCAGAGAGAAAAATGGACAACGTGTTGATTTGGAAGACTAAAATCACAGTACTCACTCGTTGCATTAACTGTGTTTGATTCAAGTACGCTTCCGCTTTGGTTTATGAATTCTTAGTGATCCAACATGAAAGATCATTGTGACGGTAATAAGTTTTTCCAACATTCTCAAGAAAGAGAATTTGCTTTCCGACAGTAGTAACTTATCTTAGTAAGGAAGAAGATAAAAATCTTGGGGAGCACGTACGCACCTTTAAAAGCTTAAAAACAACCACACCCCGACTAACATCATACCCACCCCCAAACCGCATAATCTCTCTCTACACAAATTCTTAATCAACCATACCCACTCTTAAATGGGTTAAATCAGAAGAAAACCAGAAGAGGAGCCCGAACTTCTAGTCTCGACCGACGACAGCAAAATTTACCACGCTAAATTTGAGCAATCCAATCAATATCAACCTAAATTCCATCAATCTTAGCAGTATGTTCAACACCACATCCACCTATACGTCGTCTTTTTCATCTCCTCTGGACTTGGCCCGACATGTTCAATACACCTTCAAAATTAAACGAGAGTTCACGATTTATACATGTTACGATTTTTACACCAGTTCTTTCTCCATGATTTTTGATCTTGTAATCTCCAAATAAATGAACATGAATTCATCAGCCTTTATGTTAGGATGTGTGGTAAGAAAAATTATTGTATACAGTCAAGTAACTTGCGTTTGCATCTTCGTGCATTCAAATTTCTTCATATTTCTCCAGTATTCAAATCTTCATTTTCTAACACGTTTATCAAGACTTTCACCTTTTAAAAACAATAACATTGGACGAGGTCATCTGTAGATCATTAAAGATGAAGAAAAAATGGATGGGGACTATAGATCCGATAGTTGTAGATCCAAGAGTCCGACGGGCAAGGGGAGGTGAGAAGAATAGTAACTATGACCAGTTATTTGTGTGATTTATGATTAATAAATGATTTGTGGCCATATATTTTGTAATTTGTGACTATAATTTTATGTAATTTGTGACTTACATCTTGTTTGATGTACATTATTCTTTCAAGAATGCATTTTGAATAGTGATTTGATGGAAAATATATGGTTAAAAAATAAGAATTTTTTTTTAGATTTACGTGTAATATTATTTTATTGAAAAATGTGTAATTAAAAATAAGATAGAGAAAAATGTATTTTTAAAAGAATGAGTATCAAACATGGTGTTAGTACGTGATTGTGATTCATAAATTTTGTGTTATGTGATTGCGATTTGTTTAATTTAAATTACAAGTCACAGGGTTTATGAAAGGTCACAAATGTGACCACCTTATTTTCAAAAGTTTTTTTTATTTTTATAAATTTGTTAATTTTGAAATTTTATTTTTAAACCTTTATAGTTATGAGATTTTTAATGAATAAATATCCATCGAGTTAATTGTTTCAATAGTCACTAAACTTATATCTATGTCTTCGATTGCTCAATAAATTTTAAGATGTCGAGTTTTCACCAATTAACTTTGAACAATGTTGTACGTTACTCATTGACATAACTTTCATCTCAAACCTCTAACAGAATTGGTGACGTAGCTGACTGAATGCATATGTGGCATCCTATCACGCCGTTAAACTTTCAGATGGTCGAATTTTGGCCACTAAATTTTGAAATAATAACTTCTATTGCTCACTGAACTTTGAGATGATCAAATTTTGGCCGCTGAATTTTGAGATAATCAAACTTTGCCACCAAAGTTTTGAAAAACCTCTTCTATTGCTTACTGTAAATTTGGATTTAATTAAACATCTATTTATCTTCCTTTCAAACAAAACTCTTTAATTCTCATACTCATTTTAACCACATTTATTTAATAAAATATTTTACACACAAGCTCATTTTTTTAACTTTTTAATTACACGTTCTTCAAAAAGTCACTATTTAATACTCATTTTTTAAAATAATGGTCATCAAACATGGGCTAAAATTTGTTGTTAAAAATTGGATTTATTTTAATTTCAACAATAAATATATTGCGTGTTTCATTGAATTAGTAGTCATTTCTTTTGCACAACTTTGCAAACATAGTTTATACCACTATGAATGATTACTCAATTACATAGTGGTTAAATTTAATATTAATTTATTTTTGTAGAATCTTAAGTTATTTCCATCATAATATTGAATTTTACAACTAAATATACAATGAATTTGTTGTTAAATAAAATTAAATTCAAATTTTAGCAACGAATTTTAATTAAATCCAGATTTATTGTGAACCATAGAAGACGTTTTTCAAAGTTTTGTGGCCAAAATTCAACTATCTCAAAGTTAAGTAGCCAAATTCAACAACCTCAAAGTTCGGTAAGTATTAGAAGACATTTTTCAAAGTTTAGTGAGTAATTGAAGACGTTTTTCAAAATTTAGTGGTCAAATACGACTATCTCAAAGTATAACAGCGTGACGGGACGCCACATGTGCATTCTATCAGCCACATCATCAATTTCGTTAGATATTTGAAATAGAAGTTAGTGAATGAGTAACGCCCAGTTTTTTTAAAGTTCAGTGGCCAAAATTCAACATTTTAAATTTTAGTGAGTAATCAAAGATATATACATAAGTTCTGACCATTGGAACAATTAACTTCTCTATGTCCTATTCATACACCCAATTAAAGGACAACTTGACGTGACCCATTTGACATTGGACAACCAAATATGAAAATGGGTGGTTCATTGGATCTTAATTGTAGCACGTTTGTTAAAAAATGAGGAGGAAGATGAAGGAGAAAGTAGAACAAATTTGTCTAATAGTTTCCTCGTGTGTCGTGGTCGATACTACACAAAATTGGGACGATTCATAAATTGAGTGAAGGGGAAAAATAACAAAAAAGATCATCTTAATCACCAATAATTAGAGGTATGTCTAGCGATTTTCTTGGTTAACATGCTTTAAATCTATAGGGTCGAAATTAATGTTATTGCGATAAGTAATTTCAATAATTGGTAACGGAGCGTACCCACAGATTTGAAGTTGTTTCTGCATTTTTTTTTTTCTCAGATTTTCATAGATTGTTATTCCTCACCATTGATGTTCAAGTCAAAGTGCCACGTCATAGTCCACCTGGAAAGGAAAGTTAAAAAAACCCAATTGGTCAAGTGCAAAGAAGTGAAACAAATGTTGAAACTCCTGTACCGAAGCACTACCTAAATGGCTAAAGCTCTCATGCCGAAGCTCTTTACATAGAAGACCACCAATGTGAAGCTCCACCCGGTCGAAGCTCTCAGTTCATCTGAAGCCCTTGAGACCAAAGTTGTCTCTTACAATATTTGCAGGCAATCTTTAAGAATGATTGGTGTAATGTTTGTAATAAAAAATGTCAAGTATTTTAGCTTAATGTATAAGACGGCTGACTCGTTGTCAATATATTTAATATATGATAGACTTGGTGATGTGAGGCTTCGGTCAAAAAGATGATAACACGTTATTCTGATCCAATAATCACTACGTCGGCTAGAATTTTATAAATATGTGGTTTTTGTAAATTGTAAACGATGGTAACTTGAATATTGATTCTAATATACAGGAATATACTCAAGAAAAATACTCTCAATATACTATCTTGCTCGTTCTACATTTGTTAGTTTGATCTTAGGTTATTGATATTTTATTGGTGATTGTTTGTTAGTACAATCATTTTAGTCACTATAATCAGTGCTCGAACATTTTTGTTTCGCTCCGTAAATAATCTCCGCGTTCATGCTCCACCTCTCTTCCGTATCGATTCTCTGGCCAAAATGCACCGAAACTTGGTTGAATGGCATGAGTGAGCTCGACATCTATTATCCATGTCGACATTACGAAAAACAGTGTCAACGGATTGACGATGTCTGTGAGAATCCACACATTTAACCACGAAAATCCTATGGAGAAAGCTAGTTGGAAGCAACTCTTATGGTGAAGTGATTTTCATTTCTTTGAAAAAAAATGAGTGTTTTTGAAGAAAGAACCGTTGAGAAAGTCCAAGGTAAACCGTTTAATTGGAAGTCAATCTAATCCTTGAAAAAAGGAGTATCATTTTCCTACAAAAAACTTATTATCACGAGTTCAAACAATGAAGAATCTGCATCTCGAAAGACTAGAGAATACCCTAAAGAAGGGGAACCCTCGTATGATGTCCCAACTACTCGCCATCGACCTCACCAACAGCACAAACGAGGTAGGTCTAGGATAGCTGTTAGGCTCATTAGGAAAGTGGCCTCAATGGCCGCAAACATGATAAATATAACCCAATATAACATAGCCATGTATGAACTACTAAGGAGCATGCAAGGCGAAGGAGGATACCCGTTCCTCATTTGCAGCCCAAGGGAATTCATTCCACAATCATTCACAAGAAAACTACTACCACGGTAAAGAGGAGGTCCAAAGCCCAAATGATTGACTACCAACATTATGCAAAGGAGGAAGCTCCACATGAAAGGGAAGTTGGGGTTGGTATATCCACCAACTATGCCATTGACCGACCCACTGAGGTCATATTCAACTTTCCTTCAAACTATGACCCAAAAGACATGCCCCAGAGGTCCATAAGTGTCTTTGATAGGTTCAGCCCATGATTGCCTAAAAATAGGCAGGCTCAATCTCTCATGTACCTAGAAATAAGCAGTAGGAATCTCTTCAGTTTCAAAGACATAATGAGCCAGTTTATAATGATGGGCCTCGGAATCCTCGCGAGAGGAGAGCGAAAATGGCCAGAAGCCCGGAAACTCAGGTTAGGGAGGATGAAGATTCAGACGAGCCATAAAGGTCCTACGACTAGATAAGCTGGAAGAAACAGTAAAAGAAATTGTCGTTGAATCTAAGAAACAATCAGATGATGCACAAATCGAAGCAAGTAAAACTTGATGTGGGTTAGAAGCAGGCAGGAGTTCCAAGGTAACCACAAGAACCTCCACTGAAGGGAAGACTAGTGAGCCTCGGCCAACTACTCTTGCCTCCCAGCATAAGCCAGAGTGGTGAAAGTAAAAGGACCTCCCATAATTAGAGTAAATGAAAAATAGTCTTATGTTTATAATAGCATATTTCACAAGTATATTATATATTCTCATTAATTAAAAATAGAATTCAGTCGGGAGGAAGGATTTTTTCTTTTAGACAGGGTATGCTCGCATGTTCCATGGTTGGGGATTCAAGTGCCACATTTGGTAGGTAGGAGACCAATAGTCATACTCTCCAGAAGGTTGGGGAACTCAGCTGGAATTTAACCTACAATAAATGCACAGTAATGCACCAATCTTGATATGATTCTGGTAAATTACTCGATTCTTTGTCTTGCACCAATCTTGATATGATTCTGGTAAAGTTACCCGATTCTTTGTCTTAACAGTCAACAAGTCTATATATGTTTATGTGTTTGCAAAATACAACCAGAAGTTGGAAAAAAATAAAAATAAAAATGGGGGTTATGGCAAAACTTGAAGAAATATCAACATGTATCATTCAAGCTTCAAGATTTGCAGGTGCCGATAATTCACCAACTAGGATAGTTAGCTCCATGGGATCTACGACTACTTTTAGTCAATTACAACCAAAAAGGTATTCGTTTAGACAAACCAAAAACTCAACAAGGAGAAGATTTGCTCCATCACCTTAGAACCTCACTTTCTTGCACACTAGATTTCTTTTCCCCTCTTGCTGGTCGCCTTGGAATTGAGAAAGTCGAGGATGAAACAGATTGTTTTTTCATTGATTGCAATAATGCTGGAGGTCAATTTACTCATGCTATAGTACATGGCTTCACTGTGAATGATATTCTGAAGCCAAAATACGTGCCTGAAATTGTCTATTCCTTTTCCCACTCAAGGGATTCTTAACTGTGAAGGAACTTCCAAGCCTTCGCTTTGTGTTCAAGTAACTGAGCTTGAAGATGGGTATTTCATTTGTTTTAGCATGAATCATTGTGTAGTTGATGGGATGTCGTTTTAACATTTCTTCAGTTCTTGGTCTGAAATGTCAGAGGGATCTGATCATCCATCGAAACTTCCCAGTCTCCTATGCGGGTTTGATCCTGATCATCTTAATCTCCCTGTTAAAATCCCTTCACTCCAGCAAGAGTTTATCGATGAATTCAGTCAGCCTCCGTTGAAAGAAAGAATTTTTAGTTTTAGTAAAGAAAACATTGCTAATATCGAATCCAAGGTCAATGATGAAATTGGAAAAACGTCTAGTATTTATTCTCTGCAAGTACTTTTGGCTTATATAAGGTGATCTGTGATAAGCTCCCGTGGAATCGATGATGCCAACCTAAAGATTACTTTCATACTACATATGGGTGCAAGAAATCAGCTATTACCGCCTTTGTCGGAAGGTTATTTTGGGAATGCTATACATGGAGGCATCGTAATGAGCATGCCAAACGAATTACTAAGCCATGGACTAGGTTGGACTGCCCAGAAACTGAAGCAAACTATAGCTACCCAAACTCATGATGAAGAAACAAAATATTTCTCTGTAGAATGGTTAAAAAGCCCTCTGATGGTGAAGGAGGGTAGTACTAACATTTTTGTCGTAGGCAGCTCGCCCCGGTTCAGCGTGTATGGAAATGACTTGGGATGGGGAAAACAAATTTGATGGAAAGTTGACCGTATTTCCGGGGCTTGAAGAAGAGAGTATAGACATCGAGATTCGCCTCACGCCCGACACATTGCGTGGTTATGGAGAATGATGTGGAATTCATGCAAGTTGTTACCATAAAGCAGCACGGTTCAGTTTGTCGGTTTTCTAATGTTGGTCATTTTCGATTCTACAATGGCAGATCGTTTCTTCAACAACTGACACTCAAAAATGAAATGATAACTATTAAATTTTTGGTTATAATGGAAACAGAGAACTCAAGGCAGTAAGTCATAACCGTAAAGTAAAAGCGTGAATTTTACACAAAATTCAGAAGACAGAAAATTAGAAGATCAAAATTTAGACGACAAGCATGTAAATTGAATTTAATGAATTAATCTGTAGCATGTTAGCATCTTTTCGGCTAGCTTATGCACTGTCATCAACTCCATTATTTATGCTAAGTCACAACTTCAGCAACAGAAAATCCAAACTTCAAACCTGGGCAATATCAACTTCATTAAAGCATAGGCAGGAGAGGAGCTAGCCCGTCGAAGTAGTGGGGTCCCAGAGTTGAAGGGGTGGGAGCCTGATTTTTTTTTTTTTTTTGAAACATTATCTGTTAAAATGAGGAAAGTTGGTACTTTGTAATGGAAAAGGAAACAAAGGAACATAAATTAATGTACATTATTAACAAAAAAATCAAGAAACGTATAAAAAAAAGTACTAATCTTTAATTTAACAAAATTATATCTTATTACAAGCATTACTTTCGAGTTCTCATACTTTGATAATGTTGTATAACTATATCATCATCAATCATCTCGAATACATCATTCGCAATATATACAAGCAAGCTATCATTTAACCATTTATCATTCATTCGATTGCGCAGGAAGAGAAGAGGAAACGAGAGTCGGACGGAAATGCTTGGATTTGGATTGGTAGGGTTTAAGTTTTTATTCATTTGAGGACAAAATGGTAAATCCAAAAAAATAAAATTTTAAAATAAAAAAAAATGTCAAAAAATTGGGGGGGGGGGGGGTCTGGGTCCCCCCAGGACCCCCTCCCTTCGCCCCTGAGCATAAGTACATTGTTATGCATTTACCTACGTCTACCACGTGCCTATCAGCTAAATAAAATGTCATGCAAGCATTTCTGTTCCAAGGAATAGCAATTTGAGTGTCGCATCTCCCATCCTTTCATCCGAATCTATGATGACATCTCTTCTCTCACCCTCATTTCCCAAAGCATTGAGGTCACAACCCAACGCCTCGTTCGACGATCATTTTTTAGGCGAAACAACTCACGACAGACATGTCACTTTTTCTCTTCAAGACGATCGGGGTGACCTAACCCTTAGCCGCGCACCATATGGACCTCTTGATTCCAAGGCATTTGAGGTTCAATTTCTGATGTGTGTGCAAAATGCAGTCTAACACATGGAGCCATGTGTAATCTTATTGATGTGACATATATGCTAGGGCGAGTGTAGGTAAAAACTTCTCTTTTCTACCCAAGACTGTGTTGGAGATTTTTACATCGATAATGTGCATATTATATTCAAATCAATATGTACCGTGAAATTGAAATAGAATTCGACTTACCAGAATTGTTGAGAAGATAAATAAACGATTTACCGAATTAGAATATGCATGAATCTGTAAAGAAAACATGTCATGCTTGCTATCAACCTTTCAATATAAACATATAAACAATGTTGGCAATATTCTGAAATCAAATATCAATGAAATCAAAAATGAAGTGTAAAGGAAGAAGAGATGCAAGCGAAGGATTGGTGGAGGCAAGTGTTGAACACTTTGTCCTTAAGATGAATTTGCCCTGCATCGGTGTTAACGGTTTTCCGACAATCATATCTCAATATACAACGACCACGTCTAGCCATAGGAACACTCCAAATAGTTTAGACCAACGAACCTACTTATGTTTTGAACCCTCTTTTTATGAAACTTGACTTCAAATAAATGTAGAATTTGAAGTGAATATGCATTAGTATGATGGTGCAATCATGAAGTGAGTGAATGAAAACAAACACATGAGATCTATATATAGATATTGAAAAGGTTTGTTTCAAAAGACACTACTTATGAAAGATATACAACTATTGGAATTAGTCTCTATATTAGAAGAGGCGCATCTATTGGAAAATGATAATGCCAAAAGTCACAATATTTCATATATAAAGACACATTTTCAGCCAAACAATTTCTAAAATATTCCATAATATTCAACGTAATTTTTCAATAATTCACGTATTTAAGTGACTTTAAATTTGGTTTAATTTTCATTCATCAAATAACAATTTCCACTTAAATAATCATTTAAAATTGGCCAAAACCAAATTTCGATACAAAATCCCAACAATTCCCCACATGAATGAAAATTATCGAAAATATGCAAATGAAATGCAGACACGAGAGAGAGTACAAGCGGAAAGTTATTGCATTAGGATAGGTAGCTTGCGGTTTTGAACCTGCCTTAGTGAAATATTATCGAATTTACTTGGCTAGTCGGTGAACGTGATGTCTTGAACCTTCCAGCCGTTGGTATAAACCAAGACAAAAGTATTCACACAATAACATTCCTAACAATTTCTTAGGTTCTCACGGTTGTGTTCATTTTGGCCTTGAACAACTCTTGGGTTTCATAAGTGTTTTAGAGAATTCAAGTCACGTAATTCTCATAGAAGAGGCCCCACTTCTCACTTATATAGGTGATCTCTTATTAAGAGTATTCTGCCTTACTCCACTTGATGTTTTCAAGTTATAGGAATTATTAAAAGTTAAGACTTGACCTCACACACTTTGCAGAACGCACTTTTATTTATCATAGGAATGGATAAGACTTTTACTCCTAAGTGCTCAACTGAATCTTCATAACTTAGTTGTCACATTGAACCAAGGTCTTGGGATCTCCAGTCAACAATGTTGGGTTACGATTACAAAGACTTCATGCATAGTAAGCTTAATCTCATTCCTTTCGATATGCAGTATACTCGATCTCTAGGTAATCTCTTAAAGGTACCAGAGTTTACACCATTGAGATCAACTACTTAATAGTATTATGTTTATGACTTACACGTCTAGTTACATGTGACTTAGTATCTTATCTAATATAGCTAGCCAACGATCGATTCATTTGATAGATACAATTTGTCACCATCAAGAAATCTTCTCATGAAGCTACATGCTTCTCATTAGCTTTATCTAAAACTTTATCATATCCAAACAACATTTTTAGATAATTTCTATAAACATTAGACTAGTCAATCACTTTTACTAGTTGATTTCAGAAACATGGGTATCCAATATCATCATTGAAACATTACAGTGCATTTGAACTTTATGAATATTATTCAAGTATTCCAATTGTTCTTGCATGTCCAAACAAACGCCAGAATCGACTTTTATCATATTTCATCCACTTTAGACTTAGTATATATCATCCTTCTAATTTATACAAGGTTTTTCTACCTTTCTCACCTTCATAGATATATTTCTATGATTATAAGGTATAGAAAAATTGTAACTTTTAACAGAAGTTACCCCCACAATTCCTCAATTAGGAATGGATGTGCAATCTAGTAAAGTTGCATCCACAAGTTTTGAACTTTTTCACATAAGTTTGCAAGCATTAATATTAAACTCCCACATTTTTCGGTTGTACTTTGAACTTTAGAGTTCATCGACTTTTTCATAGTTTAATTCATTTATTACTTAGATAATGTCTTCACCGAGTGCTTCGTGAAAGTATAAGTACTTTCAAAATAGTTGTCTTCAACCCACAATTTATTTCAAGCATGTTAACTGACAATTATACCCTTTGAAGATAGTTTCAGGCATATTTCCATTTTTCTTATCTTCTATAATTCAATTGAATATGACATAATGATTACAAAACAATTGAGAAACATAAAATTCATTTTAAGATTGTTGGAAATTTTTACACCGATAATGTGCATATTATATTCAAATCAATATGTATCGTGAAATTGAAATAGAATTCGACTTACCAGAATTGTTGAGAAGATAAATAAGTGATTTACCGAATTAGAATATGCATGAATTTGTAAAGAAAACATGTCATTCTCGCTATCAACCTTTCAGTATAAACATATAAACAATGTTAACAATATTCTGAAATCAAATACCAATGAAATCAGAAATGAAGTGTAAAGAAAAAAGAGATGCAAGCGAAAGATTGGTCGAGGCAAGTGTTGAACACTTTGTCCTTAAGATGAATTTGCCCCGCATCGGTGCTAACGATTTTTCGGCAATCATCTCTCAAGATACAACGACCACGTCTAGCCATATGAGCACTCCAAATGGCTTAGACCAACGAACCTACTTATGTTTTGAACCCTCTTTTTATGAAACTTGACTTCAAATAAATGTAGAATTTGAAGTGAATATGTATTAGTATGATGGTGCAATCATGAAGTGAGTGAATGAAAACAAACACATGGGATTTATATATAGATATTGAAAATGATTGTTTTAAAAAGACAACCTATGGAAGAGACACAGCTATTGGAATTAGTCTCTATATTAGAAGAGACGCATCTATTGGAAAATGATAATGCCAAAAGTCACAATATTTCATATATAAAGACACATTTTCAGCCAAACAATTTCTAGAATATTCTATAATATTCAACGTAATTTTCCAATAATTCTCGTATTTAAGTGACTTTAAATTTGGTTTAATTTTTATTCACCAAATAATAATTTCCACTTAAATAATCATTTAAAATTGGCCAAAACCAATTTTCGATACAAAATTCCATCAGGCTGTATGTGAGAGACCACCTATATTTATGACATGGTGTTTGATTTGTGAACTTTGGAATTTTGTCGCGCGTCAAATATCCGAAAGATGTGAGTTTGATTCCTCCACCTATTAATACTCATACTTGGCGTAATTTGAAGATTATTACAAAAATGATAATTTCATTTTATAAATTAAACTTTACTAACAAGTGGTTCAACATGATACCGTATGAAATGACCTTATTTAAGGTCAAAAGTTCAATTTAACCTTATTATGTAATTCATTTGTTCTACTACTTCTTGGTTAGAGGTTACTATCGTCTTATGTAGTTCAATTTAACATTAATTAGGGGCATATTAAAAAAATTAAAAAATTAAGTATACCCTTAAGAAGGGGCTATTTGTTCTTTTTTTTTTGGGGGGGGGGGAAGTTGTTGATGACCAGGGAGCACAAGAAGAATTTCTTTGTGAATTTTAATCAATTAGGAGAAGAACGTGATAAATTAGGGGTAATCATTCTCAATAACAAAGCCAACCATAACACACAAACCAATTTGAAAAGCAGTTAACAGAAAAGCAGATTCATTCTGTTGAGACTTGAGAGTACTGTATAAATGCTGTAAAAAAGCGTGCTTCATTTAAAATAGAGGCCATATGGGAACCCTTTGATCATTTAGTAGCATTCCTTTAGGTTGTATTTGAAGAGCTGGACTGATTGTAAGCAGACCAATGAAGCAGTCCAGAGGCAACCCCATACCCCACACATTGATCGACTCGAGTTTGCGGCATTTGTTTACGAGCACGACAAGTCCATTCTCCGTTACATGACGACAGCCCCACAAAACAATAGTCTGGAACAAACAAAATTGAAAATAGTACTTTCAGTGTCAATGGAACATAGAGTTTCTATGATCCGTGATACTGGACTGAATTATAGAGTATCATAGAAAAGATTATGTTTCAACAGAGGATTATACCTTGAGATGAGGACAACTATCTGCAATTGCGAACAGGGATGCATCCGTGATAAATGTACCACCAATATTCAGGTGTCGCAGTGAAATAGCTTTAGAAATCTGCGGACGCAGTGCAGAAATGTTGATTTTGGTTTGTTACTTGATACTAGATAGGATTAGACGATACACTCGACGAGATTTAGATTTTTTTTCTCTTTTCTAAAAATGTACAGTCCAGATTACTAAATGAACCATGATTGTGCATACCATTTGAACAACTCCTTTGTCTGTGATTGCTGTTGAACCCCATATTGATACCGATGACAGGTTGCAAATACACTTTGCCATAGACAACTGGTACAGACCATGGTCAGTTATTTGGCAACCCCATCTGCTCCTTGATCTGAACATTTGATACAAAGGAACATGTTGAAAATAGACGACATAGTTCAAGAGAATCCAGTCAAATAATACACAGAGAAGAATAGAATTTACATGTCGAGCTCCTTGAGCCCATTAGCAAGCATAACCAGGCGCGTGATTGAATCGTCATCCATTTTCCATCCAGCAAAACTCAATTTTTCACTCGTACCCAGTGATTCCTTCACGCCTTGCCTCCATTTCCTACACACGCTACTTGTCCTGTATACAACAAAATGAAAATTAGCTCAAATTGAAATGACATCATCAAAAGTAAAAGAAGAATTAACATACTGAGCCAAATCTTTGAAGCAAGTCAATAGAGAAAATATGTGGGCCAATAAATCAATCGGAAGCCGATCAATCCCTGCCTCTTCATCTCCATCAATCATGATCTTTTATTACACAATTAAGAATCTGCAGAAAGCCAGAAACTAGAGAGGGAAAAAAACCAGCATGAATTTTTTTAGTGAATTTCCCGTTTTGTTTGAAGAAAAGGGTAGTAGAGATGGCGCTTTCGAAAAGGAATAAATAAGTACGCTGATAAAAACAAGAAAGTGTCACAATCGGAAATAAATTATAGAGAAGAAATGGAGGCATAATGTGGTCATCGTAGTGTCACTCTTTCTTCATTTGAACTCGCCTAATATTTCTTAATCCAATGGATAGTTTACACAAACCCGGGTGTAATGTTAAATGATCCATAGCAATTCAAGGAAAATATCCAATCAATGTCTGTCGACCGGGCCCACTCAGATGAGGCCCAGGCCCAAGCATTACTCGAGAATGAGCCATGCTCCAGCTAATATTCGGCCGAGCATGCGTTTTATTTTTTTGTCAAGTTTAGTGCTTGTTTGGCATTGTTTTTAAGCATTTATATGATAGTAAGTTATGGATTTAAGAAAATATATTGACATGAAGCATATTTAATTAATTTTAAAAAAACTTAAGCCCACCCAAACATGTTACAAAGTCTGTGTGCAACGGTGAAAACAATTTAAATTAAATTTAGCAATAATCAGACATATTTGGCGCGAGATTAAAAGAAGTGTCCTCAAGTCAAATTTTATTGAATTTCTTAAGGTTTATATATTTTTTTATATATTTTCTTAACATAAAATCAAATTTGTCCAAAAAATTGATTGGGGATGGAAGTGAAATGACCTCAAATGTTGAGGACGTTTAGTGTAATTTACTTGTTATTATACTAATAACAATTGCCGCGTAACTCCTTAGACTCCCATTTAATAAAATACCGGCGTAAACTATCATAATTATACATAACTACATGGCAACAAATTAAAGTTAGTGTTGTGCACAATGATGTTACACTTTACAACTCTATTGTAGTACTTGAATGAGATAAGCAAGTTTTAACATAATAAGAGATTTCATCAAGAGTAAATAAAAATTAACCAATACAGAAACGTGTATATGAAAATGAGACCTCCATGGCTCTATTGTGAGTGTCAAAAGGATGCGATGAACCTATGCTTGTTACATTTCATGACTCATTAAGCTATACAGAGTGGTGGATCTAAGAATGAATCTCAATTAGGGTGGTTGTGGACTATTGACCATCAACGAACAACGACCACAATAGCCAGATCGTACATTAATATTAAAAATTCTTCAATCTATCATCAAGTTCCAATTTTCAATTTTCAACGCCAACTTATCATTTATCACAGATCACAAATTCCCCACTTTATCATTTATCACAAATCACAGTCCGCATATATCATATAGTCACAAATTTCTCAATTTTCACAAATCTTAAACCTCATTAGCAGGCAGCGACTTGCAGTTATAATTCATAAACTATACATCATGAATCATTCGTCGATGAAAAACCCAGCCACTCACAAAGCTGAAGGCTGAGGGTGCTTCGGTTTAAAAGATTTCTGAAAACAAAATAAATTATATTGCTTCAAAAGAAGAAGAAAGTACAAATTTAAAGAAAAATGTGCTGAAAGTGAAGCTTGAAACATATAGGTGCACAAGCTAATGTCAATGAAGTATATCTATTGTTTGAACTAGAGAGATTTGGTGGCAAGTCTCCTTAATAGCTAAAACTTGACAAATGAACTAGCTTAGTAAATACAAATACTAATTCCCAATAGGTAAACAATAAAAAATAAATGTGTTATGGAATTGGAGCTCCTAAAAGAATAATTTGTAGTACATAAATGAAAATCAAAATTACCCAAATAAAGTTTTCCAAAAGATCCATTACCAATCTACTCACAAGGTTGAAAGCTCGACAACGGTGTCGAGGCTGTTAGCTACGCAGTAGGAGGGAGTCGAAAATATAGCATATAGGGTTTGGATTGCACCTTTCATCTTTGTCCGTCTTCTGCAAATTTCAATTTGTCGTATGGTGTGGGATATGAGGTACAATACAAAGCAATAAATGGATCTAATTAGAAAAAAGCCAAAAATAAAATAAAAATAAAAATGGCCCAAGTCCAAACTTATCTTTTTTCTTCCTTCCCTCATCCATTTAGCTTCTTTCCGACAATGACTGAAGTCTGCAACAATGATGGTATCCATCCTGTAAATCTCGACAAAGCCAGCACGGGCGGCTGCGCCACCTCGCTGGATACTGACTCCACCACTGCCTATACACATTATTTGCATAAACTTATCCAAAACTAGCTAATTTTAACTACGCAAGCATAATATGGTAGAAAGTTAATGCACAACACAGAATTATATAAACCTTTCCCCACCTTTATCACTTTAACAATATAAGAAAATCGAGTATGAAACCTTTGTTGCTCAACACTTACTAATTTTTTATATGGGAATTATGAAGTTAACACCCACTTGTGTGGGTATGTTGAAAGCCAATCGACTAAAGCTAATCGACCAAGATAATTGCTCATAACAGCTTCGAAAATTGACCACCAAG
Organism: Fraxinus excelsior; assembly: GCA_019097785.1. Lineage (NCBI taxonomy): Eukaryota > Viridiplantae > Streptophyta > Magnoliopsida > Lamiales > Oleaceae > Fraxinus > Fraxinus excelsior. The sequence goes on along the minus strand of CM032623.1, from coordinate 4,094,126 downwards.
ACTAATTTCGTCTAGTAGAAATTCTACACATAACTACATGTAGTCAATTATTTTCCCGAATAATATTATTTAATATCAGTGGTATTAAACACTAGTCTACGTCGTGTAAGCATATTATATATCCCATTAAATGAATCATACTTTCTTATATTTAATTGAATAGGTAATTTAATGTAAATAGTGTTGCTACTTAGATTGATGGGTAAACGCCAAATGTGCTAAATGACATTACTCTTGTATCCCCACGTGTGTCCATCATGCCTAAACCACCTCAGTGCTTTAGTTCATTTCAGCTGACTTCCATTAGTGCGTGCATGCATGCTTCCATCCCACGATATCGTGGTAATGTAGCCCATGCAACAATGTCATCTAGGATTGCACAAGAAACCACCAAACCATAAAATCAAATCCAATTATTGGTTTGAAATTGTTGCTTTGTGACCAAGTGGACCATTAACGTTTTTTTATTGAATCAAATCGAAGCATTTCGTTAAAACCGGACCGAACTTGTTATATAAATTGAAATTTTCATTTTGTTCATGAATGGAACTTTTAATCCATTATTGGCTGACCTAAAAAATCCACATAAAACAAATATCATGTCATGTTCTTTTCTGCCCGTATACTCGAATAAACTCTTAAGCACCAAGATCATAGCTTTGAGAAAATGAGTTGTGGGGTAGTTGATAATTCGACAATCAAATCAACTTCGGTAAAAGGGAGAATTGAGAATGTGAGAGACAGTAGACATAGATTTGATTAGATTATTAAAAATCATGTACTTTTAACTTTACTTATGCATGATTACAGAACTCACGTGGAACTAGATTATAATGTTTATGTTCTTATCTACACGTGTCACTCTGAATTGGTTGGAACATCGTTTGATTCTTATTCGAAATTACCTTGTAGGGATTAATTCCTTTGTATCCTCATTAAACCCAAGAATCATGCGCGGATTTTTTTATTTTTTTTTGGGCCTTTGACTTCCATATATATATATATATATATATATATATATATTTTTTTTTTTTTTTTTCCAACTCCGTTTAATGCTTGTGAACGAAAAAGAAATTTAAGTTCTTGTTGGTGAAAATTTCGACATCTTTTACGATGTGAAAAATAATCAAAATTTGAATTGAACTTTAGATGTATAGAAATTTACTTACTACCAACAAAATATAAAACAGTAGCTTCACTAAGTCAAAACAGGAAAAGAGTTATTAGCCTAATCTTAATAATAAGTAATTAATTACCATAATTAAAATTGTACTGTGAATAGGGTATAGACTGTCGCTAAAGGGATACACTGAAGAAATACAGAAGAGACGATACCTTCATCGGTAAAGGAAGTGTGAAGGGAAAAAGAAAAGTAATTCCTAAACCTATGAGGAGATCCAGAGATGCAATTTTGAAGATGAACGTGGTGAAGAGATACACAATATCATCCTCTCTACAGACCAGGAAAGCGAATCTTAGGTTGAACGAGGAACCTTTAATTAGGAATCCAATTGGAACCCTGTATCCAATTGGACATTGTTTGTTAATGGAATGTGCATTAATTGTATACCTCATCAGATTCTGTAAATCTTCATTTCTTCAGTGTTCAGCCCCTATAAATTCATTTTCTTTCCCACCCTAATACGCACAGAGACACCCGCTTAAGCCCTAATCCATTTTTTCAATTTCTTTTGTGCGGAAGCGACTGCATTGAGGGAGGAAGGGAGCAAGTAGCAGCCTTCACTCTTTTAAGGGAAAATTCACAGTGAAGTAAGCTACTCTTTCTCTCCGGTGTTTTCTTCGTTAATCGAATTATATCCGTTTGAATCTACTGCGAACTCAAAAGCACCACCTAAAGTGTAACTTGAAGAGACATTCTTCCATGTATTGCCCAAAATCTTTACTCTCGATTAATAGTAATTACTTTTGAAACACAATATCGTTTTTTTTTTTAATTTCTTCGACTCGGATAAAGCATTTCTGGAACTACAGAAATGTTTTTTTTTTTTTTTTTAAATTCAGATACGGCACCTCTTTATGCACTGGGTCTTTGGGTGATTTTGATAGCATTAGGGAATAATTGAATTTGAAGTCCACTGGAATTGATTTTTGCTGAATTTGTGCAAAACGAGTATGGGTTTATTGGTGTTTGCAGAGGGGTGGGTCTAATTTGGGTATTTTTTCATGCCGAAAATGCAGCAATTTTAAAGATATATGGAAGAAACTAAACAAAGATCCTTAGGGGGTGGATGGGTTTGGGTTATGGGGCTTGAAGAAGTCTATTTTAGCTCAAACAGTGCGTCGAGATTAATACCCTTATTTTTATCATCATGTGCAGTGCCAATAACTACTTAACATATTTACCCAGAGATTGAGGAGAGGGGTTCAGACGGTGGGGTGGGAACAGGAACATATTGATGTAGGAGAAAGCAACCACGGATGGGTTGATGGGGCTGCTGGGGAGGGATGAATTGTTATTATTTAAACCACCGATAGGCTACCAAGCTTTGCAATTCAGTTTGTGAGAGTATCATGCTCTATGTTCTCTATCACTAGAATGCCCTCAAATGTCTCATTTCGTTGTGAGATGTAAAAAAGGCACTTCATGTTAGAGAGTAACGCGTTATTTATTTGAATTTACTCTTCAACAAAAATAAGGCATTGTTCGGGAAAACATGTCCATTTTTTATTCCCTTTCTTGTGTTGTGGAGATGAGTTTCTGAGTTTTTCATTTGCTTTTCTTCCTTCTTTAATGCGGAATCTCAAACCATGTTTGTAAGATTATCTTGAATGTACTTATTCCAAGTTATCTTTATGTTTCAAAGATTCAGCACTTGGTGCTGGATTCCATTTTATATTTATCAATTTGCCTTTTTTCAATAGAGAAGTGATAGATGGAAAGATTTGTGTTCTTGATCAAAGTTATCAATAATATTTACTGCATTAAATTTACATTTGAATTCAATGTATTCTTCTAACCATCTTTTAGACGTGTGCTCTGCACGCGGCAGTTATAAATGTGAGATTTCAAGAATCTTGAAAGTTTTGGTAATGGTTTATGTAATTATCAAGAAACCACATCGATCAACTTCTTTCTCATTGTCATTATTCGTTTATTTGATCGGTTGGCAAAATTGTTCAAGACGGTTTTCTTAAAGTACAAGTTTTGAATGTCATTGTACATATATGTGTGTAAGCCGCTCTTTGAGCCACATTATTTTTTTCATTCTTATTCTTCTACTCATTTTCAACCACACATTCTTCAATAAAATAATATTTTTCATTATATCAATAATTTTTCCTTCTTTTTCAATCACATATTCCCCATCACATAAAAAAAAAAATGCATTCTTGACTACAAAATGTACACCAAACAGGGGCTAAAAGTAGATTTCATTTGGACAAATTCTTATATTGAATAGAATCTTTGTAATTTACAAGTTACTTGTGCCCGTTAACAATCACATCTTTATAGTAATTGAAATTGACATCCATGTTTATCCATGAAGGTTCCCATGGAAAGCTAGGGAAACCATTTTTTTAGCAATGTTATTCGTAGTGGAGATTGCTGGTAGTCACCCTACGTGGCATACACATGATAATTTGTTATTTGATGCATTAATTTGGTAGTTTTTTATTGCCTCATGCATCAAATTACAAACTGTTACATGTATGTCACATAGTGCGACTAACGGTAATCTTCACTATGAATATTATTATTCATTTTTATTTTTATTTTGTTTGGGGGTGTGGGGGACTTATTCCTTGTAAGTTGAAATATCATTTTTTGGTTTTGTATTCTTTCACTTTCTTGATTAATGCCTATTTTTATTAGTTAAGACTTATTTTGAAGTTAAAATATGAGGAACCAGAATATGTCGTTGACATGTAGCACCTCACTCTCCTAACCTTCTACATGTGCAACTCAAAAAAAGAAGTGACTTGGACAAAAAGAAACGAAGTGACTTGGACAAATATTCAATAACCTCGGACCAATCAATCGAATACCGTCTCTTTATCTTCTTTTTGGTTAAGTACAAATTTATTGTTCTCTTTTCACACTGTTATGCTGAAATGATTTTCAACAGAAATTTTTGTCTTGGGTCTCCTATGGATTTAGTTCTCCTTAGTAATGAAACAATTTCAATCACACGGTTGTTTCAAACTTATGCGGGAAATTTCATTGTGCATTTGGGTTTCATGCCATATAATGACCTACATCGTGTTCTCTTTCAAAATATTCATTACTAGATTTCTTTATTCTCAAGCATCTGTGATTCCAGTCATGTACCCTTTTCCCAAGCACGCATGTGCATTTAATATTATGTATATAGTAATATACACATGCATGCACACACAGGCTCGTGCACTTGATGTCTTCACTTCGTTTTTCCACATAATTTTAAAGTTGTTCTTTTTACATTTTCTCCACTTTTTTCTGGTTTTGTTCATTTTCTTTTGGTTTTTGGAAAGAATAGAGCTGAGGAGTTGAGATAAGAATGCAAAGTCTCAGATATCACTTTTATATCTATCTTTTTTTCTAACGCGAATAATTCTTATTGAATTTACCATTATGATGCAGGTTCAATCTTGCAGAGAAGTCTTTGTACCCTTTTTGGATTTCATATTAGCCTTCACAGGATTCAGAATCAAACTTGATGCAAGGTCAAAACAGTTGCAACGCTTACCCTGTTAATTTTTATCCTCATCAGATGTTCCTTGCCTGCAGTTCTGAGTCTATTCCCTATGAGGATGCTCAAAATATTTCATCAGGCTATCATGGTAACAGACCTGTGACGATAGATTTGAATGCTCCAATTTCTGAATTGCCACAGCAAATGATAAATTTGAATGAAACATATAGTGATGATTCTGGAGGCTTGGAAAGAGATAAGGAATTTGGATCGGAACGTGAACCTTTACATTTCAAGCTATTTGGCAAAAGGGTGCTAGTGACACCTGGTGGACTTTCTTGGGACCAACATCAGCAAACAGACGACATGTTTACTCTTGGTGCTGAAAATTATATCCAAGAAATAAATTCTGCTCAAGTTACTTTTCCTTGGAACTGGAACTTCTTTGGGTCCTCAAGTAGCTATCCAAACGATAATCCTATAAACAATGAGCAACTTAGATTTGGAAACAGAATTAATGGGGGAATTGCTGTGCAAGAAACTTCAAGCATAGCAAGTCACATGGAGGGGAGTTCCAGAGATGTCTATGTTAGAAGAACAGAAAATCGTGTGGATGATATACCAACAAGCTTAAATCTTTCTGATGTTTCTGCTGCACAGTATCCAGTCTCATCCTATGGGACGGCTTGGTTAACCATTGATTATGTTGAGGCTGCTCTTAAGAACCTGCAATGTCCTGCTTTACCTATTCATAGCATGGAGGAATATGGAGATGGTTTTCCGAACGTCAACGATGAGTACATCAGGTCGAGAAGCAACGATCATGCAATTCATTTTCGTGATGACATGGTTCATGCAAGCGAGGGTATGGCCTTGACAGAGGTGCTAGAAACGAGAGTACGGTTTGCGAGATCTGCTGAAAATTTTGTAGAGAGAGGTCATACAAATAGTGAGAGTTTTGAAGTCTATATTCCGCCATTTTCCCTTGAGACACAGGAAACTTTCACTGCGAGAGAGAACCTAATCACTGAGGTTAGTATGTTTTCTCATGCATTTATTTAATACTATAGTGGTGAAGAAAATAAGCTATTTAATCTTATTCATTACGCTTGTCTAAACTTGTCATGTTCTGCTTTCCACATTTGCACTTAGTGTTTATCCAGGCAAGGACAACAGACGTTAATGTGATATAATTAAGTTCGAATTGGTAGTATATAATGAAGGAAACTCATTCAGGGTAGAGGTTACACCATTTAATAAAAAAAGCAGGAATAGCTTGCAAATATACCTCTTTGCATCTCTTCATTTACATGTTCACTGGCTAGATTATATAGCTTCAAATAGAAAGAGACAATATATTTCTCCGTTTTGAGTTTTTCTGACTTGAAATTTTCTAAAGCATTGTGCCAACAAATAGAAATAAAAATTCTATCCAAAATAGCATCTCAGCATGTCTCTTTCATGGAAACACAAGAGATCTAGATACATATTTCGTAAAGAAAGTCATTAATAAGGCATTGAAAATATACCTGTCAGATAGGTCGTCTTCTGTTTTCATGTATTTTCCTCATTTTATCTATCGCATACATCCTTTCTATTCCATATATGACAATTGATAGTTAAAAATGGCAGGAGGAAGATGATGTATATGCAGAGATAGATACGGATCTTGATGCAACTGAGCATCCTTCACAGGTGTCTGGTTTTTCTCTATTCTGATATATTAATAATGACAGCTTTCCAGGATTTGAGAAACCCTAAACTAATTTTTCAGGAGGAAGAAGCAAGAGATGAGGTTGTGCGTGTAAATGTTGATAATTCAACATTCGAAGAGGATCATTACGAGGAAGAAGATTATGACATGAATGAAGATATGGAGCTTGATGTCGATGATATGTCTTATGAGGTACCAGTCAATGACTGAACTGAGCATGTTTGTTTGTGCTTAGAACATCTCTAAGAGCTCTCAATTTATAAAGTGCATCTTAGAGAGCATCTATAAATTTAAAGAGCCAAAAACTTTATGCACTTCAATAATGCTTTCTATTTTAGCTCTTCATTTGCTTTTCTCAAGAAATATGTATTAATTTCTTCTCATATTTTATTTAACATAATTTTTTATACGTTAATGACCAATCAATTTAGATGTGTTTTGAATAGTTTAAGAAATAAAATATTGAAATTTGTGACTTCTTAAATGCAATCATTGTACATTAAAAATAGAGTGAGTGAGGCTCTTTTGATTTGGAGAGTCAAACCCACTCTCTATTTTAAAAAGTTAAAATAGAGAGTCTATTGGAGCTTACTTTAAAGCATTAGCTCTTTAAAATAAAAAGCATTTTGTATTTAGAGAGTCTCTTGGAGATGATCTTAAAATGTTAATTTTCTAGAAAGTAAGAACTTGGTTTCTAAAATTCTAAGTTTTATTAGTAAAAGAAGTAACTTTGAAAAAATAATTGAAAGTTAGTTTTACTTTTAAGCACAACGAAACATGCTCTTAGTATGTTTTCAATTGTTATAATGAAACTTTCCTCTTTAACAGTGGTTTGTACTACAGGAATTATTGGCCCTCGAAGAGCAAATTGGAAATGTTAGCACTGGATTAAGCGAGGCGGAAATTTTCTGGCGCATAAAATGGTACCGGCACATTACTTTCCTATCATCTTCTCCAAAAGAGGAGGACATCTGTGGTATATGTTTGGTAAGAAATGTGTAATATGTCGACACAAAAGCCTCAAGTCTTAATGTCATAATTATTATCTTGCTTGTATGTATAATTTAAAATTCATTACTTTTTTATTTAATACAGGATGAATACATCGAGGGTCAGGATATCGGAGAACTGGACTGTTGCCACAAATTTCACCATGACTGCATCAAGAAGTGGCTCATGCAGAAGAATACCTGCCCCATGTGCAAAAGGACTGGCTTGGCAAATTGAAAAGGAATTTTCAGGATTCAACATTTTACCAAAATGCAAATTTTCTGTTGATGGAGAAATTTATCTGTTCTGCAATGGGATTTTGGTTAGATATTTTCTATTAATGGCCATAACTAGACAAGGAAGTTTTGGTTTTGAACATTGATACAATTCCGTCTTGAAATTTCAACTGGTCATCTGCTTTTGGTAAGCACTATTTATAATTTATAGTGTGTATAAAATCTTGATATGGACTTTTCGCTTTATCTTTTTCTTTGTTGGTGTATGAAAACATGTTAAGTTTATGTAAACAAATTTACATGCACGCCTGATAGATCTATGTTTTAGTCGTCTTGAGATAATATTTAGAGCATTTTTGGCTAAGCTTGAAGTTGTAATATTTGGTTATCAAATATGTATGGATAATTTTTTTTCCTTGGAAGTAAAAATATCCATTAATGGATGATATTTTATCATTTCTTTTTCCATATTGTTCCCTTTAGAGCAGACAATTTTTATATTTGCTTATGGGAAGATGTTTGATTGTATGCTTTCTTTTTATATATTGATGATCTCATTATTTCACTGGAATTTTCCAGCTAAATCCATTTCACCTCGCAAGATTCTGGAGCACATAGTATTGGTAAATTAGGCATCTTCATGTCGAAATTTTTCGTAGTAATAGTCATTTCTTTTATTGGGAAACCTTGCCTCCAAGGTCAAGGTTTTCACTTCTGTTAATGGTTCTTAATAGGTCAAATATATTCAAGGCGAAGCACTTTGATCACACTTTCCACGCTTGGCGCGATTTTTAGAACACCAATCTTTGTTGATACATCAAAAACGAAAAATGAAATTGATTAGCCAAATCAAAATTACCAACGTCAAAGAATCATGCTACCTGTATCATAAGTTTTACATCATTCTTTATATTGTGTCGCACGACGATGTCACAGTTTAAAAAACTAAATACACTTTCTCGTCAATACTTTTTTTTTCCCTGGAGGGGCGCCACAAAAAGGCCCTATTTTTGGGTTGGGACGCCCTTTTTTGGGTCGGGCTTTAGGCCTGGGCAAGAATATTTCCCAACTTTGAAAGTACCTCTGACATGGTTGAATGTCAAAACTCACACACTCTGTCACTGAGGATCCACAATTTCCCATATCCCAGTTAATCAAATCAAATGGAACTGAACTGCTCATAAATTGACTTATGAGCAAGCCTTCACCGTCGGATACGATGATAGGCTGGTCCAAAATCACACATCCCAATAATCCATATTAAGTTACCATATCGACACGTCAATTATCCAAAATCCTAGGCTCTACTGTTTTGCTTGCCGTGTTTGCATTGGCTGCCTGATGTCCAATGATGGGGACCGTTCTGAATATACGGTGGTCCCGCGTGTAGAGTAGACATACTGGAGGGAGTAGTAGGACTGTAGGAGTAGAAGTAGGATTCTTGATGTTATTATTTGGCGAAGGATATTGATTTTTTAATAATATAATTTTTTTAATTAATATGTAATTAAAAAATATGAATTCATATGTAAAATAATTTCATTAAAAAATATACGATTAAAAATAAATTTTAAAAAATATATATCATGGAGTAAAAAATCAACATAAGAAGGCGTTGCACGTTGACTAGTTAAGGTGACGTTTGGATCGAAAGTGAAAGGTCTGATTTTGCTGACCAACAATTTTTTGTGCAAAAATTATAGCTTTATGCATATTTGAGAGTGATTACAATTAATTTTAATTATAAATAAGTGATAAATGAAATTCATAAAATGTGTAGATAAAAAGTAATTTTGATCAATTATGTGTATAAATTAAATATGTGTCAAACATGCACTGAACTCGAAGGGTTTATAGTAAATTCACGAGTTGCTAGTTTGGGATAGCTCATTTTTCATTTTAGTTGGGACTAGTCATAGAATAGGGCATTAATGGAAATAAATTCTTTGATAGTAAATCCCATTCCTTCTTTGTGTGTGTAAAGTATATAAGTTTATGTGTCTAATAGTCGACGTTTAATTCATAATTCTAAACAAGCAAATAATATGAACGCAAATTTTGCCTACCTTATTCGTGGTATAAGATTTTCATTCAATATGTAAATATTTCTAGACGTAATTATTTTTTACAGTTACACTTCAGCCATTTTCAATATGAACATGTATGATACATAAAAAAATGGATTTTATCCATAGAAGTGTGTTGGTTTAGAATTGACTCCCAACTTTTTTTTTTATTTAATGTTATCGACTTTAAATTATGGTCAATTAATTAATGATTATATGTTTAGATTTATATTTGAAGTAATTTTCAAGAGTCGTTGAACTATTTTAATCACGCAACAAAACTTGTGTCACAAGATTGAAATTAAAAGTTACTTGGAATAATCTCATCTTGATTGCAACTTTGAATGCAACTAGCCATCCATCCTTGTACTCTGATTCTCCCCACCCTACACGAAACAATTAAAGAAGTAAGCTAGTCTATTTCGTGTTGGTCCCCTCCAATCAATGGCTATTTTGATTAGTTGATTGGTATTTAATATTCCAATAGTGACATTTCATTACAATTAGTGAATCAAACATATTACCCTTTTCATACTCTTTTCCTATGGAGGCAACCATACAAGCCTCTTTCTCCACAATAGACATTTAATTAGAGGGTGTTCAAACAGCTTGGGGGTCTTGGATAAAATCTGTAAGGGGATCTTTCGAACAATAATCATAAAATAATAATATTAATCAATAGAATAACACATAGTACGTGTTGAGAAACATTATCAGTTGGTGATTCCGATAGAATAAACGGTAGTAGAACAATCTATGATCGTCGATGGATTAAAATGACCATAACATAATCATAAAGTAGTACCAATATCAAACGGTGTTATGAATGGAATTAATGATGGTATTATCACTAACGATCACAACAACTCCTATTCCATGATTACGAGGTGCCACTACGTATAATGAAATCATCCTAATTTTGAACAAAGCACATTCACAATAGGGGAACGCCTTTTTGAATTTATGTATTTATGGGTCTCACACCCATGTGAGTGTATATCAGCCAAAGTGACAATTTTTTTTTATTTTTTAACAAAATTCAAATTTGAATGCCTACTATACATTTCAAATTGTTGTCCTATTAGACTATATGTCCAAGGTCTCTATGCTTGGCATCAGTAGTAATGACTAATGAATCAAGCCTAGGGTAACTACGTCTATGACAAACAAGTCCGCAATACATTTTTTCACAAAACTTCATTAAAATGGAGCCCAAACAAGGGTTAAGATGTTGCATCCTTACATCAAGAGTTATGTAAAAATTTATAAATAGATTTCAGATTATCACTAGAGATGCACTTAGAAAATAAACATAGTAATGTTCTTTTATTTCCTTGTTTTTCGTGCATAATATACTTAGTCTCTATTTGGTAAAGCTTAATGTTGACCTCAAAAAATGGATCACCAACGGATAAATTCTTCGAGTCAATCCTGTCTTGCACACGTAGCATGGAGTCAGTCACCCAAGGCCTTTCCCAGAGGGATTGGGAGCGACCGCGAGCACTCCGACGGTCAAGTCAACTTGGGTTCAGCAGGAGAATAGCTCGTCGGTGGTCGAACACTCACCGGGATGTGGTTGAAATAAATGTGTGGTGGTCTAATGCCAAATTTTAAGAGAGAGAAAAGATCATACCAAGTTTATCGTATCATTTGTCTATCAAGGGATCCCCCCTTTCAAGCATAAGAGTGTTGCATTTATACCAAGAAAGGGAGGAGGAGAGCCGTCGGATGAGGAGACACGTGTAATCAGATCCTCATGGCTCGTCCCATCCTAGGCATCAACATATCTTTCCATAGGTTGGCTGACATTGAATGTCTCTGATTGAATTGACCGTTTGGGTCTTGTCATGTGTCCCATCAGTCAATGATTTGACTTTGGGAAGATATCCGTGTAAGGGATCTTTATTGGGGGCGAGGCGAGGCAGGAGTGAAGTTGTAAAAGCGGAGTACGGGCCATTGCATCCTCGGTGCGTCACAGATGAGTTCGGTTCCACTTCAACAAAATGTAAGTTATTTGTCTAATACTCAACCGAAAACGGCTACATCTATTAATCACCTTTTTATATTATTTAATTAAGGCTTTTGGCTACATCTATTAATCACCTTTTTATATTATTTAACTAAGGCTTTTGAAAATTATCACTTAAACCCCCAAGTTAAATTCATTTCCTAATCCGAGTCAATAATGACCAAAAAAGCCAGAGGTAGTTTGAGTTATTCATCTTATACTCGAGCCCGACTCTAATTTAGTCACTCAATTACATGATGGATGTTAACTGCCAACTTATGCACACCCTCAAGTAATATCTCATTTTATTTATTTATTATTTTTTTTTTTTGTAAATACCCCAAAATCCAAAACCTCATTTTAAGTCCCGAGTATTTTGTAAAATTATCTTACAACTAGAATAATTTAACCTGAATTTTCTTTTTACACAAACCCAATATAACACATTTGATACACTATTATTAAGGTTACATGGTATCATTACTTCTCATCTTATTGCTTGAATAACAAGTTGATCTTGATGACAAAATCCATTCACATCTCCCTTAGAATGCTTAAAAGATGTAATTAGCAAGTCACGCGTGTGTGATTTAGCGTTAATCCAAGTCAAAATGCTTAGAAGATGAAAATAGTGAGCCACACGTGGAAGACAAGAAGTCGTTCAGACCATTTGAAGAATATTCAAAGAATTTTGTTATTTGTATATTCGAGTTGACATCTTGATCAACATCTCCCTATGAGGATCCCGTGTTCAATACAAAAAGAACAATGCATTTACGGTCATTAGAGAGCCGTAAATTTTATAACTCTCTTTAATTAGTGTGACCCACTAATAATTAATTATGGATGCCACACTAATTAGGGAGAACTGTACAAGATGGTTTTTTGATACAAAAATTGGGAACTCAGGCTCCTACACATGGCAAAACCCTGGTTCAAATTGCACGCTTCATCCTGACAAATTTTTATACCAGTTTTAAACAGTGAAAAAGAACATCACCGTCTGTAAAAACACCGTTCACTGTACATGCTTCAGTTCCCACTTCCAATAAGACCAGTCAAACCGTTTCAGCACCACTTCAAAGAGTGATCTCAGCCTATCGAAACGGGTTTGAATCTTTATTACTTGTGCAGAGTCAGAGAGATGAAACCAGAAACAAAATCACCCTCTTTTGAACTTTGCTATTTTTCATCTCTTGTTTGATCAACTTATATGTATTCAACAATTCATATCTATGGCAAATATATATGCAACTACGAACAACTGTTCTTCATCTTCTTCACCTGTAGATACCGATGACATTTCCTTTTTTCTCCAAAAATTTATCCTTCCTCCTCCGTTTTCTTCTTCAACTCTAATGCAACAGCAGTCTTTTGCTACAACCCATGATTATGTTCCACCAACTGTCCCAGGTCCGGGACGGATCTCTGTGCTCGAATCATCTTCAGCGTTGAACTCGTCACCCGGTGGGTATTTTCCGACAAGTGCATCGGCGAATGTGTCATCTTCTTCTGTTGGAACAGTGGATAATGACCCTGATGGATATGAGTATGATTGTGAAAGTGAGGTACTTAATTACTTGTATAAGTAAAAAAATGATTTGTATAATGGCCTGCTGAGATCTTGTGGGTTGTGGTAGTTGGTACAATGTTACTATTACATTTGTTAGCATAAATTTCTGCATCCATTCATGTTTTTGTACACTTTTTTTTTTTTCTTTTGTGGAGTTTAATTTCATAGTTATCATATGTAGGAGGCTATTAAAGCCTTGGTAGAAGAGGCACTGCCAAAGTCAACACCACGCCGGAACTCATCGAAGAGAACCCGAGCAGCTGAAGTGCATAATTTGTCTGAAAAGGTTTTTTTTTTTGGAAGTTTGTATGTATATATTCCTATAATGAATTCTGGGTTTTGATATTTTGTAATGCATTTGGCAGAGGAGGAGGAGCAGGATTAATGAAAAAATGAGGTCGTTGCAAAATCTAATTCCAAATTCTAACAAGGTGGAAAACACATTGTTTTATTTTCCTTTTTAGTGTTTAGTTTTAATGTTGATTGAGTTAAGCCTAACGAGGTTTACTTTGATATTTTTAAATGTTCATCTCTTGCAATTCTGGTAGACGGACAAGGCTTCAATGCTAGATGAAGCAATCGAGTACCTCAAGCAACTCCAACTTCAAGTACAGGTTTGCACTTTATATTGTTTCTGTGGAAAAGAATAGAGGACGATAAAAGTCTTGCCTTGTGATGAATTGTTACTGTCAAAGCTTGGATATTCAGTATGTTTCAAGAATTATTGCTAAATTTTTGTAGTTTATGTGAATTATTGAGTTACTGTTCCATTTGCATATGCTTTTGCAGTGCATTTGTCGTTGTATTAATCTTATTGGCAAGCTATTTCCTGGTTTGATCAATTTGTGTGTAAGTGATAAATTGTCTCGTCACTGATGTTCCACTTCTGGCATTTTTGGTACAGTATTGTGGAAGAAAAAGAACTTATAATTTTATCAATTATACAGTTGAGTTGAGTTTAGTCTAGCCTAATACTATCTGTGTGGGGTATATACGTCCTTAATGGCTACAATAGAACAGATAATCACTTAGGCCCTGTTTGATGGGCCTTAAATTCCATGGAAGATGGAAAAATTCCCACAATTTTCCAACTTTTTGGCTGTTTGATAGGATATATTTTCCAGGCAAAACATTATCCCAATTCTCAGCACGTGACCCTCTTTTCCTCGGAATCCTGGAATTGGTTTTCTCATGATTGAGCAGGTTTTTTGTTTTCTTTGCAAGTGGGAATTGCAACCAAATTCATCCACTACAACGGCACCTTCTACTCCAAATTCATCCAGTACGCCGCTGGACAAACCACCGGATTTCCACACCGTCAACATGTCATCATCCCACTCTTCAATTCCATACCAAAAATCGGACATAACACCTCCAAAATCAGACGAAATTCGGGCTCAAAATCAAGCCTTCACGCACGGTTTCAACACCAATTCCGGCCAACCCTCCGACACCGACGACCATACTTCATTACAGGCCCTAATACTCATCAAGGAGAGCAATTTCATGGTCCCATATCATCAAGAAACGATTTATAATGGATTGCAAAATCGGAGACTAAAAAATCTGCTCGATTTTCAACTCCTTAATGTCGGATCCCGTCGTTGTTTCCTCAGGCCAAACCTTCGAGCGATTAACTGTGCAAGTATGTAGAGATTTGGGTTTCACATCCAAGCTCCAAGACGGTTCTGAACTCGATTTCTCAAGTGTAATACCCAATCTAGCTCTAAGGAGTACTATCCTTAACCGGTGTAAGAAATCCGGGTTGGAGCTTCCGAACCCACCGGAGTATTCGGAAATTGAGTCCATTGTTACCTCTTGATGGTGGCAAGTCAAAGATTTAGGATTTCTGAAAGGGAATTGTTGAAGGGAGTAAAGGAAAATGGAAATGGAGGATTCAGTGATGGTGAAGAAAATGAAAATGGTAGGATTATGTTTTATTTTGGTTGAATTGAAATTGAAATGGAAATGGGTTCAGTGATGGTGATGAAAATGGAAAATGGGAGGATACAATTTACATGGAAAACAAAACCAATCAAACATCAAAAGATGGAAAATCTCAATATTTTCTAGGTGGAAAATTATACCAATCAAACGCAACTAATTGACATTTCCCGGGAAAACAAGTTCTAGACAATTATTTTCCCTGGAATTCGTTTTCTTTCCACCCTATTTTCCATCTTGCAATCAAACGGACCCTTAGTTCCCAACAATCTTCCCAGAAAGTTGTTGCTGCCATGCTCTGATGTTAATGGTTCACGTTACTCATTCAGCACTTTTGGACCACTAGATTAGGCAATTATTAAGCTTCTTGTCATTTCTTTTAAGTTTCTTGCTTCATAAATGATGCAGCTAGCTAAAACCAGCTGTCAGAAGACGTGTTCTGATAATTCAGAATTTCACCCGGGAAAATAAGGACTGAATCAAGATCTTTGCCCATTGTATTTTCATACTGAAAATGTGAATGATAAGCTTCAACAATATTATTTTTCCCATTTTATCAAGATATTATTGGTAAACATGATTTTGTTCACTCATTGTATTTTTCTCAGTTTTTGCTATTTTGGATGATTGCAAGGTCATCTCCCAAATGCCTGTCAGTTTTACTAGTAGAGGAGAAAATTACTTTTGTAGTCCACAATCCTCTTCTTAACATTGTTCAGATTAGAAGTTGCATAGCCTTGACATTCTGGAGTCGAATATTCTCTGGTGGAATCAAAGATTCTAAGAAATTCTTCCAAGTTCAGATCAGACCATTGTGTTCACAAACTGCCACAAACTCGGAGTTAAATTGAAATTCTATTTTCTTACTTAATCAGAATGGCTCTTGCTTATTTTACTTTTATGGTTTGTTGTTAAAATTTCCTTCCAGTTATTGATGAGTAACACATGAAATTAATAGATAATGGATTGGTTATTTGGAATTTTAATATGTATTTCCCAGAGAAGTTTTTCTCTCTTCATTTTACTTAACTAGGCAATATATCACATAATGGAAAATAATTCATGTTGAATGCTCTAATTTCTCTTGTTTTCCTCTTCATTTATGTTACTTTCATGGACTCATTCTCTGGCACATTTTATATTTGTCGGTACTTTTCTCTGATGCACTGATGCTTAACTTATTCTAGTAGTGTATGATGTACGAGGTTACCAATAACTTCATCTCCTTGAATATTTTAATCGAGACGTTTTGAAACTTCAGAATCATTATTTTCTCTTGGTTCCCTGGTCTATTTACGCCTTCTTGGTAATACGTATTTGTTCTTTTCTTTTTGTATTATTTTTAGGTTCAAAATAATTCTCCAAGCCTCTCATAGTACCTTTCAGTCTGGAGGCTATGGATATCATTATTGTTACAATCATGCATCTTACATAGATTAAATTTTGCAGATGTTAACAATGAGGAACGGATTAAACCTTTATCCCATGTCCCTCCCAGGGATGCCTCGCCCTGACCAAGTTTCTCAGATGAGAATGGGTATTTACCCGGGGAATGGACCCTTGAACATGGAAAGTGAACATCCTTTGAACCAAGATAACTTATCAAATGCCCTATTCAGTCTATTGGATAATAGTCCTACACACGCATCAGCTGCGGATTTATCAACCATGATGGGTTCAAAAGCCTCATTTGAATTGGCATCAATCCCGACTCAACTCGAACCATTCCAGTTCTCCAGATCTTCTAAAGTAATTTACTGTTATGTCCTTTGTCTTAATAGAATACTGAGTTCTATAATACCAAAAATTTATAATCTTTAAGCTATTTGAAGGGAATGTGCAGGGATGAGGATTTGCCTTTTCATCAAGTAAATGGGGACTCTTCTGTGACTAGTTTCAGAGGTAAATCTTTTATCTAACATAACTTCCATTCAGTCAAAATGTTTTTATCACGCATGGTTTCTGTGCTTGCCTGGGACAAAAATGTAGAAAAGTAAACAAGAACCCCTCGTACTTGTCCTAACTATTTATCTTTACACATAAAGGCTACAGTGGAGTGAAAGCATATTCAATTCCTTTTGACACTCGACCATCTGAATTAAACGACAATACTCTGGAAGCATGCTTCATTGGAGGAGAACTACTAGAAGGCATGCAACAAAATTTGGGCAGCCTCAATCCACATCTTTCACCGCAGTTCAATGGGTAATTTATCTTTCGTATTTAGTGTTCCCGTTGCCTTTTCACTTTACTAGTTCTTATTATTTGAGTTTTACCACTGTTATAAGCCGACAAATTGGAGCGAGAACGATTAATGATGATATCAAAATTGAAAGCAACGGATCGTGAATTTTGGATTTCGGTGGCGCTCACTTATCAAATTAATGATGCTTCTTCAAGCAGTTGTGCATTTTGATTTCTCTGGGTAGGTGTATCGGAAGCTAATTTTTGGCTCAAATATGATGCTAGGATGTGTTCTACCAGATATTCTGTGTCACTGCTTTGTGAGTCGACAATTATGGGACGCATTAATTGCATACGCACTATGAAGCAATATTTAATGGCTATGTCGTGTGAGATGATAACTCTCATGGCTTATTCACCCCTTAAATTTTGTTATACTAAGTCCATGTTTGTCTTCCATTTTCTCAAGAATAATGTTATTCATCTTTACTGGGACTACAACCACATTTGATGTGGCTCTAAATGATAGGTTAATAAGGTGAATTTACCTATCATTTAATCCAATATTAACGTCACATAGATTGGGGTTGTAACCCCAGTGGGGATGAATAACATTACTTTTTTCTCAAACTTTGTTTGCTACAGTAAATAATTTTCACCACATATTCACTCAATAAAATATTATACATGCCCCTTGGGGCATAGTTTAGTGGTGCAAAGGACAAGAGTGAGGTAGTCTCAGTTGAGTTGGTAATCGAAATGTGAGAATTCGATTCCCGTCTCTAACAAAGATTTGGAATTGGACTCTTTTTGAGCACCAGTATGACAGCTCTTGTATCCATGGGCGGACCTAAGGGGTGGCTTAGAGGGGCAAGTGCCCCCCTCCCGTTGCTTCCATTTTTATTTTTCACAAGTAAATATTCTATGTTTTTATTTCAATTTTCAAAGTCATTATGGAATGTAAAACAAAATCGAAATATTACATTCTTAATATCATTTTGAAGTGCTTACGGTCTAGTTTTCTACGTCATTAATGGCATACGAAACTATCAATCGTAGCAAATGTTACAACTTGTCTAAGTAGGCCGTTCAAAATTAGTATTTCGAAAATTTCTATAACATGCTAAATTTAAAAATCATCTGATAATTGCACGCTAATCGAATTTACAAATTGCTTATGTCATTTCAAAATTTATTTCGAGAACTATATTATAGGCATATCAAATAGTCCAAACAGATATAAAAAATAGTTAAAGATGCGTCAAACGTTAGTATTAAAAAAGACGTTTAATTTGCATTTTCTTTAAAAAAATCAATTATTTTATTAATATTTGTTATTTTTGCGATACAAATTTTTCAATATACTTTTCATCATTTTATTAGGAAGTTTTATATGAAATATTACATAAAAAAATTTCGAAATTTTACATCCGAAAAAGTCATATGCCATGTGAATTTTTGGATGCAAAATTACATGGTATATGATTTTTTTGGAAGTAAATTTTTAATTGTAAAATCTCTCCCAACTTTTTTGCAAGTTCAATTGTGCCCCCTTAACTTTTAACATCTGCGTCTGCCCCTGCTTGTATCCTAACATGTTGAGACAAATTCCGCTATTTACCTTCTCCACAATGACTAGGGGCGGGCCCTCAATGTTGGGGTTCAACCTTTTTTTAATTAATAAAATATTATACACACAAACCAATAAAATTACTTTACTTTTCAACCACACATTCTCCAAAAAATACTATTTAATACCCTATTTCTTCTCCCAAAATGGGAAACAAACAGGCCCTAAATGATTCTACTGGGCCTTATACAGGTTATTCCTGGTAGTTAACTGTATTTATGCATACAAGGAACGCTGCAGTCTGAGTCCAAAACCAGTAGTTTATTAGAAATACAGAGTACAGACAGTTGAAATAATACACATTGGAATAAGAACCATGAAATAAACATTCTGGTATGATTCTCTGTTCTTGCATTTAGAAGCTCCGAGGAAAGAAAAAACATGTGCATATTATGTAGGTTCACAAGCATACGCTGCTTGAATTGCGTAATTAGCACGGAACTTCATAGAAACAATGCTGCAGCCATTCGAGTATATGCTGCTTGTATGTGTACGAAGTGATGTTACGTAGCTCACATTCGAGAACTAACTTCGTGCTATTGTAATTTCTGCGTATTCTAATGCATAGGGACAAACTGTCTTTTGGTCTTTTACCAATAATAATGCAGCCCAGACAGTGGACCAGTTAAACTATGGACCATAGGACTGACTACCAAGAAAATTGCATTCTTGGCTATTATTTTTGGTACCACTACAAAATCTTGCAACTCCATGATTAAAATGCACTCAATTAATTCAAACCTTCTTAAATTATTAGCTTTGCAATCTCGTGATTCTCGTTCCTAGTATTCAATGAAAACTCGAACACGGCATTTCATGGATGACTCGCACGCAACATGAAATGACTTATGTCCGCGTAATGTGTGTCCAAATTTACATAATATGATGTAAAAGGAAAATATTAAATAAAAAAGTTTATTATATTTTAAATTGACAAATGATAGAGTGTCGGTTTAAACTGATAATTGTGGTATTATGTAATCTATTGTGTAAAATCTTCATGTACATGTAGCAAGATCCATGTTTGTTCAATGATCATAAATTTGAACCCTAATTGCCGTCCCATATTCCAAATTAGATTTTGTTTCTCAATTTGGATAGAAGGACAAACATCGATGAGGAATCGCAAGACGATAAGACAAAGATTTGGATGATTTTGTATAACTAAAGACTAATTATGCAAATGATCGAGAATTCGTAAATGATGGAAAATTCACCTTCCCAATTTGTCGACATAAATGTTAGAAAAGCAAGTTAAAAACTGTAAACACGTCCTAGATTCTAACTATCAGCTATTTCGAAGAATACCATTTTGAATTAATTATAATTAAAAACATGGGATCGATATTTCAAGTACGCTAATTGACTGTTTACTCATAATACTATATTTAGCCCTCGTTTGGTGGTTAAAATTAATGTTAGACTTTAATTTAATAAAAGTTAAAATTTTAATCCCAATCAAGAGAACAATCTTAATAAAAATGTTATAAACAAATGAAAAAAGTATCTTATTGCTCATGATAATAACATTCCCCAATATTCCAATAAAACACGGCATAAAATGCATTATTACGTCCATATCCTCATTTTTAATTTCCCAACCACAACTCCGCGCCCCCACATGCTCATGTATATATATTTGATGCAGTATCTCTATTGACAACAGTAACCGCATCTTGTTCTTCGTTCTTAAAGGTCTCAACAATCCTCCCATCACCGTTTTGGTACACAGATATAAGCTTTTGTGTTTGTATATAAGTGGTAAAATTGAGTTTCGATCAAATGGCGGCAGAGAAGGTTAATGGACGGAACGCCGGCGTCGATGGGCCGACCAATCCTTTGGTGACACCTCTTCTCACGGATCTCTATCAGTTCACTATGGCCTATGCTTACTGGAAAGCCGGGAAACACGACGAACGAGCAGTGTAATTCTTTATCTTTTTTGTTTCTTTGCTCGCTGTGACTTGCACGGTTAATCAGTTTATGATTACGCGCCAATTTTTTATGTGGTTGATTGAATTCTATTGTTGAGTTTATTATTGATTGGTTGGGAACTCTAAAAATGAAGTATTGATTGTTGTTATTGTATTTGAACGGTTTAGTTTATATCTTAAACAGATTTTAATTCTTAATCTTTTGATAACTATTTCCACATTCGTGGTTTTAAATCAAGCAGTTGTTATTGAACCAATAATGATCATACCAACAATATTGGTTAATTATAAAGAATCGTGGAAGGAAATAATTTGTTCAATCAGTCATGAGAGAAATAACAAATATGAGTACTTTTTTTTTTGTGGTTGCATTAATTATTTCAGTTTATGGCATCTTTTGCCGTTGCTGGACCGAATTATAGTTCTATTTTAAGTTTAGTTCCAGTATTTGGAACTCTAAGCTTGAGCCTTCCCCAATTGCTTTCTGGATTATTGATGGGATTAGTTTTGAAGCTGAAATTTTTAGTATAGGTTTTATTTGTGAATAATCGCTGAACATGGAGAAAGATATTCTTTTTGTTCGAATTTCAAAGTTAATATGTTACTAGCCTTTTATTAATTGCCTTTACAAATGACCAACACAAATTCATGTTGGAAATTTATATAAAATGAACAAAAAGATGAGAAAAATGACAAAGCTTAGTTGTGAACCAGTTCAACTTTAACTTTAAGCATAGTGCATTTTCTTTCAATGGAAAATTTTCCCTGTATTTTAAAGAGATATACCTGTGGAGAAAAGGGAAAATGAATGTATTTGGATTTATGTGAACATTTTTACAGTTAAGTTAAATTTGTTAGCATGAGAACTAATTAATATATTCTCAAAAGAATTTTCTCATATTTTTTTATGGGAGTGCTTGTGTCATTGCTTAGGCCCCACCAATAAAGATAGCCTGACTTTTCATCTCTGTCATTTATTCATACAACCCCGGATGCTTAAATCTACCTTTACAAGTTTCTGATGAATTGATATTATCATGTGCAGGCTTTTTCAGTTTTTGTTAAAAGTGTTTTTTTTTTTTTTTGGTGATTTGCTAGAACATGATTTAACTTTGTCCCTGTAGGGATGCCTTCATCTTATTGGATACATAGATTTAGTCTTGGGCTGAATGAGATTGTTTAATATGCTGCCCACTTCAGTTTAACAAAAAACATATGGTGGTCTTATCATTTCAAAAATTACTCATAGTTAGTATGTGATTATCTTTCAGGTTCGACTTGTATTTTAGGAAGAACCCCTTTGGCGGTGAATATACAGTTTTTGCTGGTCTAGAAGAGTGCATAAAGTTAATTGCTAACTTCAGAATCGCAGAGGATGAGATTGCTTTTATCCGAGCATCCTTGCCTCCGTCATGTGAGGTATACTGGTGCACTTAATATGTCAATGGTTATATGTTAAGTAATCAATCAAGATATTAGGCAAACGTTCTAGTTTTCATCAAGATTTTGCACTTTGAAAACACAGTATGTAGTTACTAAACAACATACACTTCCACTCTCATTTAATTGCAAACAATCATACCTTATATTAATTAGGATCACTTTGCTGATCTATTGCTCAAAGGGACTTCAAGGTTTCTGTGTGTTTTTTTTTAATTAATTTTTATAAGAAAACACGTTTGATCAATTTAAAATTTCGTGTTTGATTAACACAAATTGGTTAGTTAACAATGGACTATCACCTACAAAATCAATTTTATTCGCTATCAGAGAACTGCATATGAAACGAGAAAAATGATCATAACCCAATCATTAGTTTCAGTAAAGTAATGACTAAACCGTTTAGATTGATGTTTCATAATTTGTTATCTAAAGTGCCTGAATCAATAAGTAGATACTAGATAGCTTCGCTGCCTCATTCTATTCTGCTAGCAATAAATATATCCATAACATAGCCATCAAAGCTTCAGGTAGTTCCAGAATTCATGCCCTTGCTTATGCTATTACTATAATGCGTTTGTCAGACACGATGTTTCCTTTTATTTTCATTGTAACGTATGGCGTTTCTTATAGAATAGGTTATACTAATATTGTCAATTATTTTTGACTTTAGGACGGCTTCTATGGCTACCTTCGAGGAATGGATTGTTCCAATGTGGAGATACATTCCATTTCTGAAGGATACATTGTATTTCCAAATGTACCCTTAATGAGGGTTGAAGGACCAATAGCTGTGAGTACCTCCGAAACTGTCCTTGATCATAAATCATGAACGTAATTGGATAACATGCTAAAAATATGACTTCGAAGAGCATAATAAAATATGACTTGATTCATATATTTGTTTGGTAAGCATCTTTCCTTATATTTGATAATTGTATCTGTCTTCTTAAGGTGGTTCAACTGCTTGAGACCCCACTTTTAAATCTTATCAATTATGCATCGTTGGTAGCTACAAATGCTGCAAGGCATCGTTTTGTTGGTGGGAAGTCCAAACTTCTTCTTGAATTTGGGCTACGAAGGGCTCAGGTCACATAAGTGGTCTTTTCTGTTTGTTTTACTTTGAAAGACTTATCTCGTTATATATCATTTGAGTCTTATTTGTTTCACATTCATGTAGGGACCTGATGGTGGTATAGGGGCATCAAAGTATAGCTACATGGGTGGATTTGATGCTACAAGGTGATTCCCTGTGGAACGTGTAATTTAAACATCATTTTGTTCATTGAATGTTCTTCAACAATTCTTCAAAGGCATTATGTCTCATTGGTTAACCATTTCAACCATTGGTCCACCCAATCGAACCAATGGATCATAGCAATAATTCTTTGTATATCTTTATAGATATGTAACCAGGCACTAACCTACTCATACACGATATCAAAATATTAATGGGTTGTATGATATGTGTAAGTATGTAATTCTTCATTGGTGGATAGAGGTAATGCTTTTTCATCCTCTATATCAAAACTTTGTTTTTCACAGTTAAGTTCTCAGACTGTAGGCCCAACTTTATTGCAAATAGGTTTAGTCTGTATTTGTTGTTTACATACACGTTCTTAGAGTATTTAAAGTTTTACTCAAATGTATAGTGAACTTCCAAATATATCTTTTTTACTTCATTATGTGTGAGTACAAATTCTTGAAGTATATAAAGAATTTCTTAACAATGTTGTTATTTTTATAATTTCTTGGGCGGAACGCTCTTAAACTATGTGCATTGAATTCTTTCGGATGACTATGAAATAGCAGATAGTTAATGGATTCAAAATTTCAGCCTTATTTTTGAGGTAAACCTGAGCCGGCTAGGTCTCACTGGATTGATGTGTTATCTGATCAAATAACAAAGTCAAACCTTCAAAGGACCAGTTTAATGGTCTTCTTTGAATCATCCTGACCTTCTGGATTTAATGGTTGCACTTATCCTGTTTCTTCTTTAGTTGGTTTTAGAGTTGATTTTGCAGTTCAATATTTTTAAGAAAGTCCACCCCTACTCTCCCAACCAAAAAGAAAGAGAATATCTTAGCTTCCTGTTAATCAACATGATGCATAAGCTAGACTCATCTATTTTTTTTGTTGTGTGCTAACAGCAATGTTGCTGCTGGGAAATTATTTGGAATCCCACTCCGTGGAACACATTCCCATGCTTTTGTCAGCTCATTTATGGTAGGTATAATTACACACACACACACACACACACGTATTTATGTACATGCATTAATTTTTTCCCCCAGAATCAGACCATTCATACCAGTTTCCTCTTAGGTAGTAACAGGAGATTTATTGAAGTAGTTTGTAGTAATGTGCATCTTTCTATTCATCAAGTCTTATGAGTGCTGTCTCAATTGAAGCATATTTCTTTTATTATCACTCAGAAAGATAGTTCACTTTTCGAAGAACTTCTGCATACTGCATGTAGAATTGAATATGTAAGTTCTCTACTGCTATGACAACATTGGCTGGAAGGATATTGTGATTCTCTTTTTCTTTTGGAAGAAGAGAGAAACTCTGGTTTTTTCTGGTAGAAACTGGGACAAGGTTGAATATGCTTCAGAACTATTTTGAAGTTCTGTGTGCATTTTGTGTGAAGGATAATTATTCTGAATGAAGTTGAGGCACGGTAGATCATTAAGTAATTATTCTACAAGGGTTTGTTATCTGCTTATAATATAGTCCAAGTACTTGATACATTACCTCACTTTTTTATAACAAAAAGCAGAGATAGCAATGTACACAGGCACAGCTTTGGATTGTCATCCAGTGACATGGACTAATTTATGTGCTTGTTTCAAAGCTCTTCTTGATTGTTACGCTTGGATTGGAATTTTAATCGTCCATCTAGATACTCCTTCCCTTCTTTAGCACTCACATGCACATAGTTTGAATTTTTTTTTTCTTCTATGCAATATTTTTTTTGTGTTCCTTCTTGTATGGTTTATCCATTATCTTAATTAATTCAATGATTCGCAGAGCCCTCATGAGATCGCTGATAAATTGCTTCATAGTTATGATGGTTCAAATGCTTGCGAGGATTTTGTTAGTTTGGCTCAAACATGGTTAAGGAAATTAAAGGTGTTCTCAACCTCAATCTACTTATTTACCTTGTTTTTTAGATTTCACTTGCTCATTATATTAGATTTTCAAATGCATTATTTTTTCTTGCTTCCTTGCGCCTTTTCTACCCTCATATTCTTTATTTATGCAAATCATCTCATGACTTACTATCCTTGCGCCATCAAACTTCAATACTTTAGTACTCAGATTTGATATTTCAACGTGAAATTTTCTAAATATTCAAATTTTGCTAAACCTTTTGTTTGCACATTTGGCAGCTGACAAATCATAATCTAGACATCCTCATAAAATTAAGCACGGCATGTTAAATTTGACACCACTTTTTGTGCAGTGATCCACATTAGTGATTCAATTGTAATCATGTTCAGGGACACTCTTTTTATTAGAAGTATATTGTAGTATTAGTGGACCTTCGCCATTGGGTGCAACCATCCGTACCTCAATATTGTATGAGTTCTGTGTCCGCTTTCATTCAAGTTGCATTGGATAACTCAATCCATTTTCTCTTAGAATGTCATGTAATAGAGCTCCTTCATATATAACTGTATGAGCTCTTTAGTGACAGAAATCTCTTGATGCTTATTGAGCTACTTGTAATGTTATCTTTTAGCCCTTTCTTTGTTACAATGAAGTATGATTTACAGGAAGTTTTTATATCAGTCGAGTTTTGATATATTTATAATGTAAAGAACCTAATTCTGTTTGGTCAAAAGAATAAATAATTGATTCAAGGCTATGATTAATATCAGTTTTGATGTCAAATTTATCGAAACCAATTATTCATGGTAAAAATCCATTTATTGAAAGGATTCAGTTAAATAAAGGACGGGAAAATTATTTCTGCTTGAAAGATATTATTTGCCTCCCATATTTGTTTCCCCCTTTTTCTCCATTCTAAACTGCCCTCGTTTCTTAATGCTCGGGGCAGGGCGCAAAATAGCAAGAAATTTGAATTGCCTCCTCAAAATAATTTCGGTAGAGTTGAGCAATTCCCACCGTAACTCTGCATCGATTTCTCGATTTAGTTTTAGCGTGGAAGTCAATAGTTTGTACCTTGGCAGGGTATAACTTAAAGAGGAAACCAAATGTAGGCCAAAACTCAGTCCATTGTGTACTTTTAACTTTATACAATTACCCAACTGCGAATTCATTTACTGTAGTGAAACGTAATTATATTTCCTGTCTCAAAAAGAATGTCATGAAAATTTGGAGTTTATAAACTTTGATAAGTTCAAAGGACTTGATCTCTATATAATCTTGGTATACATATGTATGCCCCGTCTCTAAAAGAAATATCTGTTCTTCCTCCTTTTTTTCTTTTGATTTGAAAGAATTGTTGTTCTCTATGAAAATTAAAAGTATTAATGCATTGCTTCTCCTGACATGCCCCTCATTACAGACCTGGTATATGGCGAAGACATGGCAAATGGATAAAGTAACCATGATAATTGCATCTTTGTGTCTGGGCCGTGTGTGGCAGCAATAACACTCTTGGTTTTCTTAAATAGGGACCTATATATAAAAAATATAATATAATCTCAATAAAGTTGTATTACTTACAGAATAAATTTTGTATGTGTAATAGTGGTTGTGCTGAAGTGTGATAAAGTTGAACTTCACGTGATGTACAAAGATTGTTCAGATTTTCTTTGATCTTCTTGATGCGCATATATTTAACATATTGGGAACTCTAAATATCCAATGTTGTCTGACTCAACTCTCAAAATCTGTTCAGCGGTCGCATGTATTAGGTGGAATCTTTGGTGAAACCAATCAAAGCGAGTTAGCTGCTTTCACCTCATATGCTCTAGCATTTCCTTCCAACTTTTTGGCCCTTGTAGACACATATGATGTAAGTCAAAATTTTGATTTGTTCACTTGACATTGCTGTTCATGCAAATTTCCTCTCTAGCATTGGACACTTCAATTTGTCGTTTAGAGCTCCATATTTTTTATTTGGCTATTTCCTTCAATTGCTTATACTACTGGAGCCATGTTCAGATATGGTTCACCTTCTTTCGCATCTTTGCATTATTGCTTTCCAAGAAGTGAATTAATTGTTTTATTGATGTGTGCTATAAAGTGGGATTATTATAACTCGGTCGTATTGTCTCACTTATTGATTGAGGAGCCTGATGTAGTCTTTCAATTCCAATGGTTCAATTAGTAGTTAGCATGTCTTAAAAAATCTATAACAACCTTGAAGCTGAGAACTTGAAGATTTTTTAAAGTCATAGTAAGAGTTCCTTCTGGTGTACTGTTTATGTTTTATCTTATGAAAAATTCTCAAAGTTCCTTTATTGTTAGTTATACTTTCATTGAACTACCATTTGTGTTTATTTCCTTTTGACTGTTGTGTCTTGCTTTGCCTTTATATTCTTTCTGTAAAAGAAAATTTAATAACTACTGCTTTGAAATATTGCTAGATAAACAGCTTATATCTTGGTGATATCGACTTCTATATATTGTGAACCTGTGTGAATACTTTGAATTGTTATTGAAATTGCTGCGTTTCATAGGTTTTCTTTTCTAGGCATCATTTAAATTTCACTTCTTGGTAGCTGCTCCAATTCTACTTCATATTGGTTTTATGTTATTGCCTTTAATGTTTCTTTCATTATCAATCATGACAGGTTGTGAGAAGTGGTATTCCTAATTTTTGTGCAGTAGCTCTAGCTCTAAAAGATTTAGGGTATGTCTGGACGACTTGCTCATATGTTGATTTACATGCTGAAAATGATTGTATCCATGTTAGCACGGTGTTTTTGCCAAACTACCGATGTATGCGTTAGTATTCTCTTTCTTTGTAGGTTCACAATATGGTTGAAATGTGTAAGATCAAACTATTCTGAAAATTTTCTCAATGTTATTTCTCTTTGCAACTTTTAGTGACAGATTGAAGGAGTGGCAAAACGTATTCACATATCAATCGTCAAATTTATGATAATAAGCCTTGGTTTGTTGTTGTTGTATCATTACATTTATATGCACACCGGTGCATTTAAGGGAGAGGCATAGTCTTTTGAGAATTCTCCTCCTTTCTTTCCTTACCCAAAAAATAACCCCCACCCCAAGTCCGAATCAACCACAAACCTACCCGGTCTTTGTGTGAATATCAATGTAATTAGGGTCTTATCTGGGTTTAATTCTTCTGCTTAATTTTGTGATTTGGTTATTTGAAACATCTCGGAGTGGTTAGATCTTTTTCAGTTCTCAATATTAAAGCTTGTATATTTGTTTCACGTGAAGTTACTTTTTCCGTATGCTCACAAATCAAACAGTTATGTGGCGGTTTCCAAGCACCTGGATTCACCATTACCCCAGACCCCCAAAGCACCCCAAGGACTATTGGACTTCTGTGTTTATTTTTTAATATACCTTTTTGAAATGTTCTTGTGCAGGTATAAAGCTGTAGGCATTAGATTAGACTCTGGTGATCTTGCCTATCTGTCATGTGAGGCCCGGAAATTCTTTCAGGCTATTGAGAAGGAATTTGGAGTGCCCGATTTTGGAAATACAAGCATTACAGCTAGTAATGACCTTAATGAAGAAACATTAGATGCTTTAAACAAACAGGTAAAGGAATTGCATTAGTACTCCCCCGTTATAACTTTTCACATCCTTGGGGCAAGTGCAAATTATGAAACTTTGAAATTTCAACATCGTCTGTTCAGCTGACTATATGCATACTTTTAATCTTATTTTTATCTTAACCAAACAGGGGTTAAATCCACTTGGTGTGTACGCTTTTTTTGTTTTCCTATATTTTTTGGGATTTGAGTGGTGGCAAAGTTTGACTATGGACACATACTTGGCTTCTTACAACCAATTTATATTTCATTTTTAAAATGTATTGGGCTATGCGTCATTTCGGTCTAGTTCACTTTGTCTCGTTTTTAGCATTGAGGTATTCCCTTCGATTGCATTTATGGAACTAATAATCAGGTGGTGCTTTTAGTGATTTAACTAATTATTTTAAAAAAAATAAAAATAGATCATATCATTTCACATACATAATCACTTGAGAGTTGCCCAACATGCCCATTTAGCAGTTGTGGAAGACTTTAATTAAGCTCTGGAATGTAATTTTTTTTACCTATTTATCCAGTTTAGATGAAAAAGAACCACCATGCAACAATAATAAAGTGAAATAGATTCTCTAGTTCTATGGTCTATGAGTAGCTTGCATTTTTTTTTACCATCAGTTAGTTTTCTTCATGATGCTAAAAATGGACAAGAACTCAAAAGTTATTCTAACCTTCAAAAAATACAGCTGAACGAGGTTTTACACATGTATCAACTCCCTGCCTTCTTAGATCTTCTGAACAATGCATTACAAAAATATATCTTCTTCTCTTTCCATTTCCACCATTCTGCACTAAATCCACAATCCCTTCCCCGATCACCCTACTTTGTGGGGGAATGGGAGTGAAGGAGAGAGGGGTTTCATTTCAATTTTTCCATTCCCAATTTCCTACCTAAATATTTGCAGGTCATGCCTTTTATATTTTGCAGTTGCCGACTTCTATTTATTTGGGGTGCAGGGTCATGAAGTTGATGCATTTGGAATTGGAACTCACTTAGTTACATGCTATGCTCAACCTGCTCTAGGTGTTGTTTTTAAGTTAGTGGAAATAAACAATCAGCCGCGCATAAAACTTTCTGAAGATGTTACCAAGGTTTGATCATTCCATGTAATATCTCTAAATTGCATGTTAGTTCTATAGTGAAAGTCCATTATCCTTTGTTTTCAGGTCTCTATTCCATGCAAAAAACGATGTTACAGATTATATGGGAAGGAAGGTTATTCCCTTGTAGACATAATGATAGGAGAAAATGAACCACCACCAAAGGTATTTTCTATGTCAATGATTTTCTTTCATCTTCTTCCCTTGTACCTTTTAGATCAATTATGTCAGTGTAAAAAATTCATCCACTTTCTCAATCTTAAATAATGCCTTTGTTTGTCTTGGCGTGAGTTTTAGGAAATAGATTAAAACATGCACACTTGATCACATGCTTTTAGCAAAAAAATAAAAATAAAAATGACAAACCTACCGCGTTGTGCTCTTAGCAACATATAAATTAAGGCAAGACTGCAGGGAGAAAAATGCCCCTGAATTAGTACGTGTATACCGTGTGAAGTCTCAAGAATTGATATCCTTTTACATTGATTTGATTATAGAATGTGGCGCTATCTCTGAAACTGGAGAATGATTAAATTTTAATCTGATTGATAGGAGTGATTTGCTTCATTTGGAAACCACATATTTTGTTTAATTATTAAATAAAAGCTCAAGTTCATATTGTAAACTAGATAGCTGATGATCCAATGTTCAGCACACTTCTTTTTCATATCCATGAGCAAAAAGTAGATGGTAGGTTATAAAATTAAATACTAAGAGGAAGAACCTCCAGAAATATACCTGTTATCAGTGCGAAGAGGTTGTCAAGATCTTCTATAAATGCTTGTGGCGATCCTTAATGTCTTGACCAATTACAAATAGTTAGATTTTGCGAGAAACGCTTCTATTATTAGTTTTACATTTTTGTATCTCGTATATGCATAGGTTAAATGAATGACTGGGCGAATTAGGAAGTTATCATCCCTTTAAAAAGTTATTCTAATTTCTGAATCCTCTATAGCTTCCTAACTCCTCGTTCATCTGATCATGTAAAACTTCATAATTGATTTATAAGCAGATTGCTAGAACCTGTCGTTATCAGCTTACCCTTTCTGGATACACAGGTAGGTGAACAAATATTGTGTCGTCATCCATTTAATGAATCCAAGAGAGCTTATGTGGTACCACAACATGTTGAGGAGCTTCTGAAGTGTTTTTGGCCTGGTAGATCAGGTTAGAGTTTTTGGTCTCTTAGCCCAGTTAACCAGTTGCTGGGCAGTGCTACAAACCACCATCAACTGCTGGGGTATTAATGCCATTATGTGTGTAATGCTTACTTATTACTTGACGCAGACGCAAGTTCAAGGGTTTACTAGCGTAAGCCCCAAGCACGTAAAATTTGGAATCCACCGGTAAATAATAGCAAACAAAAATGCATGATCTTTATTCTGATAACAAAGAGCCTTTAAATAGTCTTTAGAAACCCTAATTTAAGCAAAAAGACCAAAATAGACATCCACTATATGAAAACAACTAAAAACACATAAAAAAAAAAAAAAAAAAAACGATAAAACTTCAACTGCCCGCCAACGTACCTTAAACAGAGAATTTGAGGACGGAAACGACGTCAACCGGGGAACCCCAGGTTGGGATGGTATGGAGCACTGAAAACCCTTTTCGAAAACATATTATAATAGAAAATCTGACACCCGAACTATAAGTTATGCCCGTTTCTTCGGAGCAGCAGCTCTTTTAGCCAATTTTCTATCCATCTCTTCTTCAAACTCCGAAGTCAATTGTCCTACATCATTACTTGGCAATGCTAAGCCTCAGAGGAGTAATTGTACAACTCCCAGTGGTACACATAATTTGGAAAACTGAATTTGGTAATTCATGCTAATTTTGTTAAACTCATATTATTTACAATGGTTTCCTGCAGAAAGTATTTTGGCATGTACTAGATTTCTTTTTATAGTAATAAATTTACTCCAACAAGTGCTGTGATCATATTTGTATATCCTGCTTATATATACATTCCTAATCAATTGCTTAATTAGGAATTAAAATTGCATAATTTTATGAAGAGCTTACCCCTCAGCCTACAGTACTTTTCACATGATAACAAATTTCATTAACTAGATTATGAATGAATGTTGGGAAGTTAACTAGTATAGTACCTTGTCTATACTATGCAAATATGTGTAAAACTAACTTTTGTTGATTCTTCACTCCACTATGACATCCATTTTTTTTGGGCTTTTAAAGGAAAAGCTAGAGAAGAATTACCATCCATTAAGTTGATTAGAGAACGTTGTATTAAACAACTGAACCGGATGCGGACCGACCACCTGAGAAGGTTGAACCCTACTCCTTACAAGGTTTGATCAATAACTTATACCCTACATCTAGTACTTTACCTCTGCATAACCATTAAATGTGTTGTGCACTGCATGACTTTTATATACACTGATGATAACGTTTCTCTCAACAAATTTCACTGGCTTCTATTATTTCCTGGCAGGTTAGTGTTAGTGCAAAGTTGTACGATTTTATCCACTTCTTGTGGCTCAATGAAGCGCCTATTGAAGAGTTGCAGTAAAAGTTCATAGTAACTCACTTGAGTGTGAAAGAAATGAATAATAATACCGGGGAAGCTGATGAATCCTTTTGACAGATAGCAGGTTCACATGATTTTATATTTCAATTGAAGAATAATAGTTTTTCTTTATCTTTTCTAAGTTTTTGTTCAAGAGAAGTATATACATGTAAATGTGCTTCTGTTCTTGTTTTATCTTAGTTCATCTAGTGCGTGTAATATGTAGCAAATGTTCTCAATGGCTTGAAAAGTTCATAATTCCTTTCTTTTCTTGTTTGGTTATACGAAGTGAAATCCAAATATTGAAATCTGAAAAGACGAGTCGTTGATAGCTTCCAAAACACACAATTGTGTCAGCCGAATGGATTGTGTTGTCAATATTAATCAATATAAAAGGATTGTATTACTCTTCTTAACAAGATTCATCTTTTAAGATAGAATTTCAAGTACAAATATGATATCAAAATTCATTAAGTTTTAACAAACAATAAGATCCGACTAAGATGTAAATTAACACTTATGTTCCAAGATTATTATTCTTAAACGACATACCATCTTGTATATTCAGTGATAAAACCAATATCGAATAAAAAAAAAAAAAAATTAGGATTTGAGATACTTCTCTTAAAATGTTAATTTTTTAAGAAGGAACTTCAAGTCTTAATGTTTGACCTCGAATCAAATTAGATTGGTTAAAACTCATGCAAAAGTTATCTTGGATTACTTTATAGTTTGAGATTTGAAATATTATGTCCCTGTTCGGGTTTTATTTTATCCAAAATACATTTTTCTTTCCCCTCTTTTTAATTTTATATTTTTCAATAAATACGAGTCTGAATTCAAAAAATTTCCTTCTTTTTTAACCACACATTATTCAAAAAAATTACTATTTCAAAATATTTTTCCCCCCAAGTTTAATGGAGCTCAAACGGGGGGCTATATGTGGTTGTAACAATTTTGTATACAGTAAAACATGCATCTTCGAAGAGTTCATAATTTTTCTCTGTCTATTTTATTTTTTCAGTATTCTGCGTGAGAATCTTGTTGGCGAAACAAGAAATTAATCTCAATTTCCAAGTCGCACCCTGGAATAATTAAACCAACAGCCCTAATTAAATCCAAGGTTCCGTACTTTTCATAAATGAGAGAGAAATCCACCAGCAACGTCAATTTATTGTAGAAATTTTTGGATTAGAAAACTGAAAGAAAAAGGGATCGAATGTGTCGTCCAGCCCTCGTTTATGGAATAACAAAGCTTCTAATCAGCTCCCACAAAAACATTTGTAATCTTAGGAGTTAGCCACCTTATACAGAAATAATTGTTGTTCGGATCTTCGTGACAATCTGCATAAAATAACATAGCCCTTGTCTGGTTTAATTAAAAATAAAAAATTTAGTAGATTTTAATAAAAGTTGATAAAATTGTGAATTCCACAAAATGTATTACATATCAATCACGTCAATAAACTCTACTTCGATCTATATAGAAAATTTTGTAACATCTTTAGCAACATTAATAAAACAAAATTTCATATGTTATTTTTTTTTATATATTCTTCGACTTTTATATATACTAGTATGTATTACGTATGTGTACATGATTTCCTAACTGTGTTAAGAAATTTGTATGATATTTTATATCCCTTCCTTTAATTTTCATCAAAAATCCTCATATAGTCAATTATTCCACAATAACCAACTATTTATATTGAAATGGACAAAGAATATATATATATTCTGAAACACTATTTACTTACAAAAATTTCATAAATCAAAAATATGGTTCTAAAAGTCAAATCATGACAAAACATAGTCTGTCATAGAAAAAACAAAAAAAACTATGGAATGATGTTACGAAATTTTCTGGCTAGGTAGCTAGCTATCAAGGATCAATGGGTAAAAATATTGTAGCACCAAGTTCAAGTAAAGAAAGTGAACAAATATATTAATTTATAACTCGTAAAATTTAGAGAAAAAATGCATTTAACTTGTCCACAAGACATATCGTAACCCAGAATCTGAAATTAGGCCACTTCTAATAGATTGATAAGCAATTGGTGTAGTACCCTCACCCACTATTATTTTTTTTTCCCACGCACCAAATTACGAAAAAAGATAAAAAGAAATTATCGGTAGTCTTGTTTGGTACGGATTAAAATCAGATTTTAATTTAAATCGAACAATCAATATTAACTATATCTTTTATGAGTCCTACAACTTTTCAATCACACATTTCAAAAATTTCTAACACAATTTACTAAAAATCTAATTTTAATCCTCATGAAACATATACTAAAGAACAAAAAGAATCGTACCAACATTGGTTTAATTTCATAAATGGTCATTGAAGTTATTTTCCTAAATTAGTGGTAACTCAAGTTTCTAAAGTATATACTAATGATTACTTGGTCAAAAACATTAACTTTAAATCATACGTGATAATATTTAGTGTCATCATGTTATCAAACAACGTTATTTATTATCCTAAGTCAGCAAAAAATGTTATTTTAAAAACGAGATTTTACGATATGACTTAAACCCAAAAAATTGACCAAAATTAAAGCCACGTTATGCTTTCTCATCTGAATTTTTTTAATCTTAAATTCCTACTCTCGATTTTGTTGACTAGACATAATAAATGACGAATTTTGGTGACATGCCTAGCATTTAATACGCTGTGCAGGATTTAACGTTAATAATATTTTTAACCAAATGACCAGAATTGTAACACATAAAAACTTGAGTTACTATTAACAAAAGAAAATAATTTCAGTGATCAATAGCATAATTAACCGCCAAAAGTTTTTATTTTAAAGGTCAAATGCATGCAAATTTTAGACTTACTGCAAGCTGCTCTAGGGGTCCGTTTGATTGCAAATGTGAAAAATTGGTAGAAAGAAAATATTTTTTAGGGAACTGATTTGTTTAGAAATTGTTTTACTGAGAATTGTAATTAATTGTGTTTGATTGATATAATTTTTTATAGAAAATGTTGAAAGTTTGGTATCTGTTTGACTTCATTTTTTATGGAAATTGTCCATTAAAGTGATAGTTTTTTCTACTATTGGGTTTCAAATTTGTTCCGATTGCTAAAAGAATTATCATACCGAATATCGTTCGTTTGACTTTGTTTTACATGGAACTTGTCAATAAAAGTGATAAAAATATTTTACCATTGTCTAGAATTTTTTCTAATTGCAAATAAAAAAATTAGGAAAATTTTTTCCAACCAAAATATCAAGAATTTATTTTTCTCAAAAAAGTGGAAAACGAGAAAAGGTGGGAAAAAAAAATTTCAGGAAAAATTTTGTCTATCAAACACTACAAAAGTTGGAACATGAAAAATAAAGTGTATCAAACGGAGCATTAGAGTTTAATACATGCTTCATTAGGCTATCTTTTAGTGACATTACACCCTATGAAATGTTTTGAACCTTTCGGTAAATGTAGGAAGGACCTAAATCGAAGTGACAAAAGAAATTCATGTAATTGACATCAAAATTTCCTACCAATCAATTAAGTGTCGGCGATCAAAATTGACTCGCTGCTACCAAAATCAGGAAGTAGGATAAGTTGTACTCAACTATTGCGAAGATTTAAAAAAAAAAATTACAATATCTAAACATAAGCAATATTTTAGAACAAAGCTGCAGTTACAAAAATTTTATTTCTGTAAAAATACCAGAATAGACACATGGGGTGGGTCCCATGTTTTATAATAATATTTTATTCACATGGGCTCACCTCCATGTGAGTATTCCGTCATTTTAACAAAATGAATAGTTTTGTACAAGTGAAATATTCCACATTTTAACGTATCCACCTAAATTTAGTTTATGGGGTTATATTTCCAGACTCTCTTTATTGACGTGAAAACAAAGTACAAGTGGGAGGTAAAATGAAAACTATTTAAAATTTGTTAATAAATTGTCAAATCACTTTTATTTACATATTTAATATGTTTCACAAGTACTATTCATTTATCTATACTTGCTTTTATCAATTTAAATAATTTATAAACAACTCTTGAACATGTGTTAACAATATATAAGAAAAGACGGCCAAAGTGCGTAAAGACGTCTATTAAAACTATATTTTCAGTGAGCACATATTTATAATTCATTTATAAACACTCGAATGATTTTTTATTTACATGTTTTACATAACTCATAAATACTAATTTACATATAGTTTTTATCTATTTATAATTTAAATCGTTAGCATGTTTGATATTTGATTCACAATAAAACTTTAGTGATCGCATGGACGCACGCGTGTGTGTGAATCGAGTTGTTACGTGTATATTAAAATTTATATAATTGATTACATAGTATCACATGCAATTTTATTATTCGTCGGTTTAAAAAATAATGAACTTTTTTTTTCATCGTAACGTACAAGCAAGCAAAACCCAATTGAATTAGACCACTTGGGAAGCTTTTTCTCGGTAGCGCCCCCAAATCAGAACTTTCCGCAGATATTTTAGTTTCGAAAATAGAAAAGTTTGGCTCTAGAATTCAGAGAATATTATTCCTATGTTTCAGTCTATTTATAAAGATTTACCTTTTTATTGACCAAAATTCAAGAATCATCAAAAACCCAGATACGGGACAGAGACGTTGGAAGAAGTATTCACAAATGCAGGCATGCAAATTTTATCCCACTTTTACATTCCATAAACAATCATTCATATTTTTAATTTTTATGTGCACAATCTATTTTCTATATTTCAGGGTCTCAAATTTTTCCACATAAAACTTGTATTGATTACAGGATTCTTCATTGGCTTCTCTTCCTGTCTCAAGGTGCGATGAATCCAAATAAAAAAATTCCCTTAAAATTATGTTCTTTTCCGTTAATTTTGACAATATTGACAGATTGGAGAGACATGTTCTTCTTCGAACGACAACTGCGATGCCGGATTAATCTGTGGCACTTGCCCTGCAAATGAAAACACCAGACCACGATGCACCCGCATTCACCCCACAATTCCCACTACTAAGGTTCGTTTTATTATATATTTTTTTGATCGAATTATGAATTAAATTGGATGGTGTTTTCTGGATTAAAAAAAAAAAAAGGTAAAGGGGCTGCCGTTTAATAAGTATTCATGGCTGACGACTCACAATTCGTTCGCTCTGACCGGGTCCAAGTCTGGTACCGGGTCTATTCTTCTCGGTCCGGCCAATCAGGAAGATTCCATCACCGATCAGCTCAACGTATGTAAATTTATTTTCATTTTTATTGGTCATTATTCAAAGTTTAAAGCGCTGAAAAAGTAAATTGATTACCTCGCAATAATTGCCAGTTGTTAAGAAAAGTTCTATTTCCTTTTTATTTGTTGAGATATATTTGATGGTTTCTCTGATAAATTTATCATTAAAGTATGTTAATTTGTCAAGAAGCAATGAAAAGCTGCTACTTTTTTTCTTCTTTAAAACAAATTATTAGATTTGAGAATATAATTGCCACTCAAGTTTTTGCTTTGGATTGAAAAATAAGCATCTCATGGTTCTCATGAAAACTACCAGTCATATTTCTACTTTGAGTAGTGGTACTAATCTTTAGCTTTTTTTGGCTGAAAAACTTTTAATTTTTTTCTCAATTCATATTCTTCTTTCGGGCCGGGGATTGATGGGTGGTTTTATTCTATCACACGAAACCGCAGATCTATCATCTTTGGCAGTTTGGTTGGAGCTGAGTGACTAATGTAGCCAAGTGGTGACTTTATGGTGACAATTACATAACATAAATGTATAAGTTGAATCTTACTTTTGCATGTCATCGTATCCGAGTTGTTTTTGTTAGGAAAATACTATAGAAAATAATGAATACTGTTGGAATTATAAAATAATGGAGGGGAAATATGATTGTTGATGTAGTAGCAGTATTGGAATGAACTAAGGCACGTGTTGCACATAGCTTTGTTTAAAATAGATTCGCCCCTCACTTTGGTGCAAGAGGATTGACGGCGTATGTCTCTCAAAATACAACGGTTGAAAGTAGCTTACTAGCACCTCGTCACTACTTTAGGCGAACTAAGAATGCTTACAATTCTATCACTGAGCTAGAACGAACAAATTATCTCAACTATTAAGAACAAGATTCATGACAATAAATAAAAAAGAGAAAAATTTAGAGACAAGAAAGAATTCTCAAATTTTTGGTGGGTAGAATGAGGAGAACACCTCCTTATATAGTACTAGGATGAGGGAGGTTTCAATTTTCTTTGTTAATTTTTTATGAAAAATTCCTTAAATAGAGGAAATGTTGCCAGATTTTGTACAGAATTTTGAATTGGAAAAATCATGTGCATGTATTTGTGTATTTCCGTCCTCCTTGTTTGAATCTAGTCCATCCATTTCAAATTTCTGTGAAATTTCCTTGTCCTCATAGCATCATTCATTTTGTATTTAACACAAATTAACTAAGGAATCCAACCAATTCAAATACAAATTAACTATGAAATTGAATAGACTTGAGACCTATGAATTGTTGTTACAATTTCATTCAATTTATTTTTATTTTTGAATATTTTCCAACAGTTTTGAGCTGTCAAATGAAAGTAGCGAACTAAGATCTGTTCTTTTTGTAGAATGGTGTTCGAGGGCTTATGCTCGATATGTATGACTTCAACAATGACATTTGGTTATGTCATTCATTTAATGGGAGGTGTCTCAATGTAACCGCGTTTGTAAGTATGGCAATGACTCCAAATTGCATTCAGATTTGCAATGTAATTTTAGTTTCCTGAAATGCTGATACCATGCTTCTTCTTCTTTTCTTCAACTAATTCCCAGGAACCCGCTATTAATGTGCTGAAGGAAATTCAGGGTTTTCTCGAAAAAAACCCAAGTGAAATTATCACCATCTTCATTGAGGACTATGTGACTTCGCCACAAGGCTTGTCAAAAGTTTTCAATGCATCTGGTCTCAATAAATACTGGTTTCCAGTGGCTCAAATGCCTAAAGCTGGTAAAGATTGGCCCACAGTGGATGATATGGTCCAGAAGAATCAACGTTTGGTAGTGTTCACCTCTAAATCATCTAAGGAGGCTTCTGAAGGAATTGCTTACGAGTGGAAATACGTGGTGGAAAGTCAATGTAAGTTATGACATACCACAATTTTACTATTAGTGTAAGACATTTACTTTAAACCCGGGTGTCCTAAAAGAAATAGCCATTCTACAATATGACAGTTCTAATATTGATGACAATACTTATTACTGCAATCGAACTTTTTAATTCAGAATACACAAGGATCCGAGATTTTGGAAACATAACATGTTCTGCGTTGCAAACTTTGACGTTCTCCTATTTCGTTTCTTAAAATCTGTACAAGGAGTCAATTCTGAACTTTTTTGGTATATTTGCAGATGGAAATGAAGGGATGATAGCCGGTTCGTGTCCAAACCGTGCAGAATCATCTCCCATGAGCACATCATCAATTTCTCTGGTTCTTCAAAATTATTTTACTACAAATCCCAATGTAACAGAAGCTTGTGTTGACAATTCTGCACAGCTAATTAGTATGATGAAAACTTGTCATGAAGCAGCAGGCAAGCGTTGGCCGAATTTCATTGCAGTTGATTTTTACCGGGTACAAACTGATGGACACTTGACCATTTTCTTTTGAAAAAATCTGCTCAAAGTTAAGGCAGGTTAAGGAAAAATAATGGAGTTTATTGCTGTTTTTTTTTTCAGAGGAGCGATGGAGGAGGAGCTTCGGAAGCTGTTGATGAAGCCAATGGACATTTGACCTGTGGCTGTGACAGCATTGCCTATTGCAAGGTATGATAATTAATCATGATTTGAGTAAAATATTATTCCATCGTTGTACTGAAAAAATTTAAATGCACATTTCAAAATT
The DNA here is from genome assembly GCA_019097785.1 of Fraxinus excelsior. Taxonomy (NCBI): domain Eukaryota; kingdom Viridiplantae; phylum Streptophyta; class Magnoliopsida; order Lamiales; family Oleaceae; genus Fraxinus; species Fraxinus excelsior. Next base: position 4,053,547 of record CM032623.1, on the reverse strand, counting down.
ATGAATGGTCAGATCCGAAGGTATGTTGCAAATTGTCTTCTGTAAACTTCATTGAAGAAAGTTCTACTTCTACACGAGTTTTTATCGTTTCACTTGATTATTATAATGTTCATCAAATATGGCAGGCAAATGCGACATTCGGTACATGTGACGTCCCTGCACTTCCTCCTCCACCACCTGCAAAATTATCGCCTGCGGGAACGTCACCAGAAGCCAGCAACAATTCTTTGATAAGCAAACCACTCCACCATTATTGCTTCCTTATGATAATCTTAACTGTTGTTCTCCAGCTGTGCCATTAATTGCTATTTATTTGAGTAAAGTTGCTTTCCCATGTTAGGCAATCCATTTGTTTGTATTTTATCATTAATTGAGGGATCAAAGGCAATATCTGTTTTATAGAGGGACACTTTTGTGGGGAAGGATTTAATCATTAAAGAGTGACATTTTTGTGGCAAATTATTTTACCTTGTAATCTTCCACTGAGTTGCATAGGATTACAAACTCAGTTATGTCATTGCAACACAAAATTGTCACTGCAGATATTTCTGTCGAATTCTTCTAAATGAAATTTCGAACCTCGATATGAAACTACAATGTTACGAGCTGTTAAGTTCATTTTCCATTTAGCAACTAAAATTTATTATACAGTGCATGATATAGTTATTTTTGTTAACTTATAGGAGGAAGTTGCAAATGTTGCTTAATTCTAATTAGTTTTTGATTTTCTAAGAAGGGTGAATGCTTTTGGGCTGTTGCTGACCAGATCAGTAATGCCTATAGTCGATTTCTAGCTAGTGTATAGCAACGAAAGAAAGTGAATTCGACCCGTGCTGGACCTGTCTCACGGCCACTTTGGCTGTCTCAATTAGGCTTTATTGCACGTTAAGTTTGACATAAAACCATAGAATCCATCTGTCGAACGGCAATGCTGGATGTGCTTCCAACTTGTATCTTCCTTCAGTCCCGTAATTGGGATTTGGAGACTTCTGGTGATTGGAGCATTAATGAAAAATTATCCTATCAGTGAAAAATCTGGGTTCTTTTCCAGCTGTTTAGGTCTTCAAGGCAGATTATTAAAAAATAAAAATAAATTGCCTCTAGATGATATAAGCCAATTGAAATAAAGTTTGTGTGTGTGTGTGTGTGTTACGTAGACCGAAAACATAGAGGACATGATTGGTAGGTAGAAATAGACAACACTAAACACAATTGTGCAATTCAAGTTTTCCATCCGAAAATCACCAACACAATCTTAGAGACTTAGACGTCTCTTTTTCCCATTGAAGGAGTATGAACACTCCTCGTACCTTACGTCACCTATCCTCATTATGCACTGTTTTAGACCATCCTTATTGTTAAGGGATAAGATCCTAATAATTCTATATCGAATAAAGATGAAAATATAGATCAATTTATAAGAGTTTGAGCAACTTCTCTTAATAAAGTTGACATTTTAAGATGAAACCTTAAATCTTAACATGGTATCAAAATTCATTAAACTCTAATGAGCAATTCGATTCGATTAAGACTCAAAAAAATTGAACGCACGAATTTCAAGATTGATATGCTCAAACGAGCCACCATCTTGCGGGAGCACGTTAAAGGATAAAATCTCATTTCGAATAAAGATGAAAATATAAATCAATTTATAAGAGTTTGGGCTACTCCTTTTAATAAGGTCGATCTTCTAAAATGGAACCACAAATCTTAACACATATATGGACGGAAAGAGTTCTTCCCGGCTCCATAATCCTAATAGAAAAAGATAAGATTATGTAGATTGAGTACTACAAAATTGATTGGCATTGTAAATACTCTTTTAGCACTAGTTCACAACTACGTGCTTTGCATTTCAACATAGGAAACTAGTCTCATATTGTTCCTAATGAAAAGGTCTGGACAAAATGTAAACCTACATCTTTAGAAGCTAGGCTTAGTCCCTTAGTCCCCCCGTTATAATTCCACTAAAAAGTGAATTAAAATTCAATTCAAAGTCAACATTTAATTTTTACTACACATTTCGTGGAATTCACAGCTTGTTACATTTCATATCAAAGTCTACTAAAATTCTTATTTTTATTTAAACCAAACATGGGCATAATCTCAAAAAACCCACAATTTTAAGCCCCTATTTGAGGGAAAATAAAACCTAAATTTTGATCTAAGTTAAAATTAACAATTAATTTTAAACACAAATTTGATAAGATTCATAATTTTTCAACCACGCATTTCATAAGTTTTCATCAAGATTTATTAAAAATCTGATTTTAATTCCCATCAAACGGGGTTCACTGTCTTCACTTGTTTCTAAATTAAGCATGAAGTTCAGCATTACAAATTCACTACGCAAGGATACTTGGACTTTGTGAATGCCAATCCTACAAGACTTGGATTCTAACCTTACAACTATTTTGTAGTGAGAGCTGTGAAATGCAAGTACCAGGTAAGAATATAAAATGAAGTTTTGTCCAAAATAAACAAGAGATGTGACATTCATAATTTACAACTGGCATTGTTTCCATATGTATCTGTCTCTTCTTCCCTTAATAAATTGCTATCACACCCAAGAGAGAGAGAGAAAAATCAGATTTTAAGTGGATTGTAATATAAGTTTTTGAAATGTGAAATCCATAAAAGATGTGGTTGATATTGATTGTTTGACTTTGATTTAGATTAAAATCAGATTTTAATCTGACCCAAATAGACCCTAAGGGTGTGTTTGGACGGAAGAATGTATTCTGGAATAGTAAATTGATAGAGAATGTGTTGTTGAAAAAAGAAGGAAAAAATACTGATGTGATGAAAAATATTATTTTATTGAAAAATGTGTGATTCAAAATGAGTAGAATATAAAATGAAGTTTTGTCCAAAATAAACAAGAGATGTGACATTCATAATTTACAACTGGCATTGTTTCCATACGTATCTGCCTCTTCTTCCCTTAATAAATTGCTATCACACCCAAGAGAGAGAGAGAGAGAGAGAGAAATAAACATTAAGGGTTGATTAAAATCAGATTTTAAGTAGATTGTGATATAAGTTTTTGAAATGTGAGATTCATGAAAGATGTGTTTGATATTGATTGTTTAACTTTGACTTAGACCCAAATAGACCCTAAGGGTGTGTTTGGACGGAAAAATGTATTCTGGAATAGTAAATTGATGGAGAATGTGTTGTTGAAAAAAGAAGGAAAAAATATTAATGTGATGGAAAATATTATTTTATTGAAAAATGTGTGCTTCAGAATGAGTAGAATAATAAAAATGAAAATTTTAATGTGTACCAAACATGAGCTAAAATCTATTACACATATTCAATTGTCACCTACTGTTCTTCTTCTTCATCTTTTGTCTGAAATTATTAAATTTAGAGCAAAAAGAGAACGGGGAAAGGGAAAAAGAAAAATAAGCAACAACGTCAATGCATGCGAAAACAGATTCTGAAGTGACCAGTTTGGCCCCGTCGTCGCCAAATGGCTGCAAAGATGGGAAGCCAGTTGCACCTTGTGCCTGCCATTGACATTGAATTTCATGATTGGGGCCATGGCCTATGCGTTGGGTCGATCGTTGAAGCCCAAGTTTCATAGAAGGGTCCAATGCTCTGCGGTTATGAATCCCAATAAAATGAAGGGAAAAATGCATGGTTCAAATTTGTGGGTCACAGTTCAATAGCTAAGTCACAGACAAAAAAAGAAATCGTCCCTGTTTAATAGCTAGGTCACAGACGCTAAAAAAATCATTACAGTTCAATAGCATGGTCACTGACAAAAAAAAAAAAAACAACCACCACAATTCAAAGCTTGGTCACATACACAAAAAAAAAATCACCACAGTTCAATATCTAGGTCACAGACACCAAAAAAGTTAGGTCACTGACCAAAAAAAAAAACACCACGATTCAATAACTAGGTCACAAACCAAAAAATAAAACCAACCACCGCCTACAGATTCACCGCTCACCCACACACATAGATCCATCACCATACCCACAGATACGCCACTTACAAACAGATCCGCCTCCAAACGCAGAGAGATCTCGCACACCCACTGCACTGTCATTCTACCACTAAATTTTTTTCAAAAAATCTGTCGTTCAACAGCGTAGACCTGGCTGAATCGCAACGTCGACGCTGCTGAACGGCAACGTCGCAGCGACGACGCTGCTGAGATTCAGCAGCATCTTCGCTGCCGCGATTCAACAATGTCGTCGCTGCTGAATCGCAGCTGCCAAAAATAGGGGGGAGGGGAGACGGAAGCGAGAGAGGAGGGGGAGAGGCGACGGGTGGTGGTGCTGCCTCGATTCAGCAGTGTCGTCGCTGCTGAATCGCAACTCCCAAAAATAGGGGGAGGGGAGACGGAAGCGAGAGAGTGGGAGGGGGAGGGGAGAGGCGGCGGGCAGTGGCGGTAACGGTGACGGTGGCGGTGGCGTGGAGGCGGTGGCAAGAGATGGGAGAGATTAAATTAAATGAATTGGGGTTTGATTAGGGTTTTATATTTAAATAAAGTTGATGGGGGTAGGTAGTAGGGTGAGTATATATTTAATTTAATTTTAAAATATTATTAATAATATTAATTGTGAAATTAAATCCTAATTTTTGATTAAATAAAGTATAAACCTAATTTTTAAAAATATAAAACTAAACACCTAGTTTAGTATAATTTCCTCTAAAAGGAACGTAGCTCTTTCTTTGAAGACTAACTGCACTTACATGTAAATTATGGGCTGGAGGAAGAACAATTGGGCTTCGTATAAAATCATGTTCATATTTTTTTGTTAAAACAGAGCTGATTTGATGAGGGAAAAATAGGTTCAGAAGTCAGATTTATGGGCCTGGTCCAGGAGTTGACAGGCCTTTCAATAATGGTCAATGGTGATGTTGTCAGAGATTCGGGAAAATGTGCATGTGTGAGAGGAGGTGGGAAAAAGTTTTGCCAAAAAAATTAACCATATCAAACACGTAAAAAGTTAGAACCATTTCCATTTTTCATGGAATTTTCACCCTATCAAACACAACTTAAGATTTGTTTTGCATTTTTGCCAATACCGTTATTTCTTATTTCCAGAAAAAAAAAATTTAAACTAAAGAAAGCAATGCCAATATGGCTGACTTTATCTGTAAAAGCATTGTCGACATTTACATTCAAGAAATCGGTACATGATATAAGACAACGTCGACTTCAACATCTAAGGTGATCAAGGGTACTAATATGTACTCTTTTTTCTTTTGTACAATTTTTTTTCTTTCTATGTTTTTATTTATTTTTTTTTTTTATTTTTTTTTTTGCGCAGTCTTAAATGAGAAATCATTCGTTTAATACTTCAAAAAATAACTATACTCTTCTCTCCTTGAAAACCCAATGATTTTATTGTCGAGTAGAATAAATTAATTAATGAAGAGGATATTGAAGTTATTTTTGCTTCGATGACATAAAACATTTTTTTCATTTAACTAAAAATGACTCACGCAATAAGCGAATGCAATTATTTTTTAAGTTGAAAATGATATTAAATTCAATGATATCAGTTTAATACATAAAGATTATATTTAAGTTATGAATAAAGATGACAAAAATAAGAATTTCTCTAACAATATCGGTAAGACAAGTACATTAACTAAATCACAAAGTATTTAAAGAAATTAACAGACTTGTAGATTAAATTTTTTTTATCTTATATTCCGTTCACGACAGAATTTTTTATTAATATTTAATTTTTACACTTTATTAACTTATTTATTGATGAAATATTATTTTGTAAATTAAATTTGTTAAACTATTTATATTTTTAATGTTATAAACTAAGCCCCTATTTGGTTCACGTTAAAATCTTATTTTAATTTCTAGTTAAAGTCAACAATTAATTTTAACAATACATTTTTGTGGGACCCATAACTTTTCAACTACTCACTTCATCAACTTTTATCAAAATCTACTAAAAACTTGATTTTAATTTATACCCAACAGAGCCTAAAACAGCTTGTAATTTTTAATTATCTTGTTTAATGTTATTAATTATTGATTGAATTTTTCATAAGAAAGAAAAAAGCAAAATATATCTTTTAAAAGAATAAGTCTAGTGATACATAATTTTTATCTATAATAATTCACATGATACTCACATCGAATGGTACATAATTTTTATTCATAAAAACCATTTGAGCCGACTTTTATAGCAATTTTTAAATGAAAAAAATAAATAATATGTTCCGTCAGACAAATTGAGATATCCATATATTAAAAATTAATTGTTTAAGATGTCTTGTCATTCCAGCCCTTTTCTTTGTAACAATTTGCCAACTCTTATCTCCAACAAGATTCACTGTCCTAAGATCTTTGGCACAGAAAACACAACAAATTGATGTCTCGTTGTCACAATATTAAGAGTGTGTTTGTGAGATATTTTAATCCGAATTTTAATCAAAATTCTAGCCGTTATCTATCAAATCAATCAACATTTTTGACTTTCCCTCTCACAGGTGGGGTCCATAAGTTGACTATAACGGCTAGAATTTTGATTAAAATCCCTCCCAAACACACTCTAAATTTCTCAAGAAGTGCATGTAAAGTTGGAAAAACTCAGGAGGTCTTTAAGGCACATTATTTAGAAATAGTAGATTAATAAAAAATATTTGGTTGAAAAAAAAGAAAAGTTATTGATGTGATGAAAAATATTATTTTATTGAAAAATGTGTGGTTGAAAATAAGTAGAAGAATAAAATGAAAATCTTAATGTGTACCAAACCTGAGCTAAGTCACGGTTTAGGCTCTTTTTCTTTCTTTTTTAACTATAAAATTTTTAATAAAATAATATTAAACGTACATTAAAAAAAAAATCTTACTTTTTAACTACGCATTCTCTAAAAAATTAGATGTTGTTCTCTTTGCTGTTTTGAGGTCGTTTTCTGTTTTCTATTTTTCAAAATAATGAAAACGCGTTCTCTTTCTCGTTTTCGAAAACGATTTTTTGAAAAAAAAAAAAAAAATTAGCCTGAAAACTCAAAACGTCAAAATTGACGTTTTGAGTGTTTTCAGGCAAAACACGGTAAAATTTTAAAAACACGGGAAACGTTCCTCTTTCTCATTAGAGGGCCAAAAGAAGCCGGGCCAGAAGAAGCCAGAGCCAGAAGAACCGCAACCACCACCTTCTTTCTCAACAATCGACCACCACCCACCACTGAGACCACCGGACCCCGCTACCATTCGAACCCCCTCACCTCCATCTTCAACCTTTTGTCATCACCTAGCCACGGAGTTGCCGAAAACAGCCCCAATCACCACCCAAAAACCGCGCTACCAATTACGATTTTCGCAATATTTCCACCGCCGTCTCGATCTCGGACCACCACTCCAGCCCTCTCAATCAAGCGCATCCAGTGCCACCATGGGTCACCTGCAATTTTGTCCAGAATCGAGTTAGCTTGCAGGAGATTGAAGAAGAAGCTGGCGTTCTTCGAGAAATGCAAGCCAAGGTGGAGAAAGAGATGGGTGCTGCTCAAGGTATTACATTTATGAAATTGATGTTTTATAGGTCTATGTTAATTCTTGGCTTTTATGCGGTGTAATTGGATGTGTAATTGGATGTGTCAAGCCCAAACTGATTGATTCAATTTCATTAGTTTTTGTTTCACTGAAAGAATTGGCTCTGTTTGGTTTCTCAATTGGCTCTGTAGTTCATAGATATTCAAAGTGAGGATTGTTGCAATCATATTTTAGTCTGTTGTGTAATGGTAAAATTTTCTTCTGGTCATCAAGTCCATTTTGCGCTATTTTTGTTAATTTTGTTGCTTAAGCTAGTAAATATGGAGATTATGATTTCATTCTTGAGAAAATCCATAGATTTACACCATTTTTTCCAAGTTTGAAGTTGGTTTTCGTATTCTGAAGTAAACACCATCCTCTGTTTATGCTAAGAAAAATACTAGTAATCAATCTTCTCTAGCAAATATATATTTATTGTTGCAGACTTGCAGTTATATCATTCAGAACCCTTTATACTGTTAACATTGTTTATTGGAAGTTGATCACTTGGAGCTGTAGGTCTCCATAAATATTGAAATGCAAGAGAACTGTAGTTGGGTCTTCTTTTTGTCACCTTATTGACTTTCTTTAGTCATTTCTTCTTGTTGTGTGTTTATCGGGTTAAGGATTGTTATTTATGTTGGTCCTGTTTTGAGTTGAAGATATCAGTTTTCATCTGGTATGGCTGGCAGTTTCTTTTAAATATGAATAGCGAGGGTTCTCTGAAGAAGAAAATTGTGAGTTTTGAGGTGGATGAGACACCAAATCATGAAGCTGATTCCTCCAAGTTGAGTAGCTTAATCGAATTGTTCTCTGTGTTGGTACATTTAGTATTATCTAGTTATTTGGTTCTTCATTTTTGTGCTCACGTGCCTTTAGGTTCCAGCTTTAGATGTGCTGCCTGGGTAAATTGGTTTAAGAAATTAGGTCACAACCATGGTTTTTGCATTTACTGAGTTTGGGCTGAAGTTGGGCAACAGCTTTAGACGTGCTGAATGTGCTGCTGAGAAGTTGTAAGTGTGCTGAAATTGGTTTTGAAGAAACACTTATTGTGATGTGCAGAAGGTTCAATCTCAGGATGAAGAAGTGAAGAATTTTGAGAGATGTAACAAGACAAATAAATTTGGCAATTTTTTTTTTATTCATGTAAAAATGTTTTATAAATTTTGTTAATTCGTTGAATTAATTGTAATGATCATTACTTAATTGTAAAATACTATTTTTGCTTGTTATGTTACCATTTTTTTAGTTTAAGTTGCACATAAGAGTGAAAAATGGTTTCCTTGTCTGAAATCAAATAGTTCGGAAAATTTGTTATCTTTGTATGAAGAATGTGATGATGTAAGGCTACTTTGTTATTTTTTGGCTACTGGGCTTCCATATGTGTTTGGTGATGTAAGGCTACTTTGATTTTTTATTTTTTTTAATAGTCATTGAGTTGAAAATGTACTGGGATGTGGTAGTTGTGTTAGTTTTGTGCTGTGAAAATTTAGAATGTCTTTCTTATAGTAGCAATTGTACCCATTTTCTAACGCGGCTTCTTTTTTAACGTGGCTTCTTTTCTACTTGATTTTGTCATGATCTAATTACGATTATCATAATTTACTAGTTGTTTATTGACTTGATTGTGGATTGTAAGCAAAGATTGGATTAGATTTCAAATTTTTGGTTCTATCTATGGAGGTTTTGCTAATGCAATGTTATTTGAATGTCAACTTTAGTTATGATGTTTGTTACATTAAAAGGGGATCGACCCCGTCCTTGGCCTTGAGTTGTAGCAGCATAGTACTTTAATTAATCAATTGGCATAGAAAGGGACTTGACTTGTATATTTGTTGATGCTTAGTTCTGCCGGAATTCTACTTGGCTAGGTGGTTGTTGGCCTTAGTTTTAAATCTCTTCGTTTGTTTATAGCAGTGTTTGATGGGCATTACTGGCTTCAATAAAATGATATGACTATACAAAAGCATGTGTGTCTCCTTATATAGGAGGGCATGCGACTGAATGCCTCCACTCCATGTGCACCTGAGACCAACCAAAAGCGAAAGGTGTCAATTTGGATGGCAGTACATGGTTGAAGCTTGTGCCTTTTAATTGCTTGATTTCATTATTTGCTTGCTTGTAATCTGCTTCAATTAGGAGGTTTCCAACTTTTATTTTGGCTTTGGCTTGTGTTCTGCATAACGGGTGATAAAAACACCATTTTGACTCTTTGAGGACTTGCATCATCCAGTTCATGTTCGAGTAAAAGTTGAAAGCTTAGAGATAGTCTTTCGATCTAAATTTGTGTACAACTATTCCTGATATCTCCTAGCTTACAAAATAAACATTACAATCAATCTAAACTTGTTATCAGATTTTAAGCGAGTAATAAGGGTTGTTTGTTCATTTGGCACAGAGATAATTTGACTCATAAGTCAAGATGAACGCATAAATCAAATGGGACAAGTTATGGATCAAATTGCTACACACGTGGAATGACAACTCAAGACGTCGTACATGACTCCGTGGATTTATTTTGTATGTTGTTCAGTATCTGCTTATTTTGTCATGACACGTAAACTTCTAATCGTATCGATTGAACTGTTTCATCAAATGCAATTTAGGTTGTATTTTTAATATCTGGAAAAAAAACATTTGACGTTTCACCAATTTTAAAATTTATATGTTATTTAATACTATATTAACATTAAATCATTAAAACTTATTGAATAATCAGATTTTTTTGAATAAAATATTATTAAAAAATTCTCAAAATTTTAAAGTAAACGCGTTTTCCATTCTCATGTTTTCGGAAACAATTTTTCAGAATGGCAAAAAGAACGCATTTTCAAAAATTTCAAAACAAACATTCAAAACATAAAACACAAAACGAAATTAAAACTCAAAACACAAAACTGAAATACGAAGAAAACGGCCCCTTACTATTTCAAAAAACTTTTTTTTTTCCAAAACCTCGTTAAAATGGAACCCAGCTATATTGCTTGTAAACTCTGTGTAGTCCCTGTTTGACAATCATTATTTTGAAAAAAAATAAAATTTTGAATAGTGAGTTTTAAGAGTGGTGTTTAAAAAATATATAAAATTTTTGAATTTATGTACAAAATATTTTATGGTGTGTTTGATAGCATGAATTTTCCATAGAAAATGGAATTCAAATTCCCTTTTTTCCATCTGTGTTGTTGTTTGATGTTCAAACTTTTTCCACCCAATTGTGGAAAAAGTTTTCCTAGGTGTGGAGGGAAATGAAATCGAATTCTGATTTTTTTTTTAACAATAGAAACAAATTTCATAACTAATTGTAAATTATTATTTTTACTTTAATGAACAATTTTCATGTAAAACAAAATCAAACGAATACTAACTTTGATGAAAAAAATAATTTTGTAGGAATTTTATTTTTTTCGTTTTTTACTTTTTGGCAATGGAAACAAATTTTATAACTAATTGTGAAAAAAATATCACTTTAATGGACAATTTTCATGTAAAATAAAGTCAAACGAACACAAAACGATCCAAAATTTAAAATTTTCGAATGAAAAATTATACCAATTAAACATATTTAATTAATAATTCCATGGAAAACAAATTCTAGGCAATAATTTTCTCTGAGATTTATTTTCTTTCCAATCATTTTTCATCCTTGCAATCAAATAGATCCTAATTGTGTGAATGTGTTGTTAAAATATGAGTATAAAAAAAAGTTTTCAAATAAAAATGGTCAAATTTCAGATAAGATAAGAAATCAACTTTAAAAAGTACGTACTATAGCACGTTCATTGATTATATGTGTGCACAAATTTCAAGCTGGATCTATTGTTTGCTTGATTATTTCTAATGTTATCTTCGGCTATTGATATGAATAGAAAGTTGAATCTTGAAAGTTGCAAGAAAGCTGCAGAATCCCAGTAAATCTTGCAAGTAGAAAATGAAATCAATTGGGCAAAATATCAATACTGTTGCCTAACACATCCAAGCAACACTGCAACTCTCATTTTTCCAAGAAAAGAAAAATTATAAATTGAATTAATTTTCTTATAATTCACACTAACTAAACTGCACAATCAAGGTATCAGATTCTAAGTCTCCAACCAGTACCCTTCTAAGAATTCAAAAATTAAGTACAAACATCCATTGCATGTACGATCCCTCTCTATCAAGTTTTATGTACAAAACATAAAAAATTATCCTCAGAGTAAATGAGTAATGCTTTCTTGCCAGATGAATTTACCACCTTGGACGACATATGCATGTTGGAGGCGGTAATGATCGATGGGAAAACTATTTTTTTTTTTTAATTAGCCAATGACAAACTACCATGTATCATTATATCAACCAAGACGTTAAGATTTTCTGACAATGTAGCATGATCGTTATCCTCGAAGTAAGCACTAAATAATAATAAAAATTCAGTGCCTGGAGAATAAAATCTTCAAAAAAAAATAAAAAAAAAATGTGAATATGATGACTTCTATCACCTAATGGTGATCCAATCATCTGAAACAGACCAACCAGGATCTTGATGCCTTATTAAACCCTGCAGCCTCTCCTCCGGCGAATTGGACCATGACTCACTAGTCAAATTTGAGTTGCCGGTAAACCAGGAAGTAGATTCTGGAGAAGATGTAACTGATGATGCCCAATCAGGGAAATCAAATGGGCATCTGGGAGAGGTGAAGGCAATATTTTCAGCGTCAACAAAATCTTGATCCGCGACAAATGGATGATTTAGAAGCATCTCAGCCGTCCATCTTTTACTTGGGTCCTTGACAAAGCATTTTTCAAGAAATTTTTTTCCTTTTCCTGATAAATTACCTGGTATCTCAGGCACCTCCTCACCAACACCAATTCTCATCAGCAGCGCCGCCAAGCTGGAGCACCGCCACGCCAGTGTTCCAGTGATCATCTCCGCCACCGCGCAACCAAGTGCCCATATGTCAGCAGGGGTATCCTGCTCGCCCCTGGCGACCATCTCCGGCGACATATACAGAGGTGTGCCCCTTAATTCATTACTCAAAACACCTTCTTCTTTTCCCCCAGCCCTCTTCGCCAATCCAAAATCCGCAATCTTTAAGCCACCATCTGAGCATAAAAGAATGTTCTGAAGCTTAATATCACAGTGAACATAACCAACCTTATGAATATAGTGAAGCCCTTTGAGCAAAGCTTTGGTGTAACACCAGACTTCAGATTCCGGCAGCCTCTGATAACAAGAATTCTTTAATTTATCAGCCAAATTGCCACCGGAAGCATACTCCAACAATACATTGTATAATTTCTGGCCATTTTCGTAACTAAAATTTTCTCCGAAGCAACGAATGATTTCTGGGCAATCTTTAAGCTCGTCCAGTACCAATTTCTCGTTCATCAGTGAAGTAGCTTGCGAAGCCCCACAAGATTTCACTGCCATTAAAGGAGTAAATTGAGAGGTTTGTTTTATGGGTACTGCTAAATTAACATTCCCAAAACTTCCAAACCCCAATTTTTCACCGCGAACCCAATCCATGACTGTGGATTTTGCTTGCCTTATAGCCAGAAGAGAAAATATAGAAAGAAGAAAAATAGAAAATAGAGATCTTGAACTAACTGTGAACTGGATGACTTCTATTTATACTAGGGACTTGGGTAGGGGGGTTGGTTTGTATATGTTCGTTGTATGTATAAACGCGCGTGTATGATTTGTTCAAATAAAATAAAAACACGTGACGTTTAAAACTGTTTGAATCTATAGAATAAGAGATTGATCGATTGTTTGGCCAATGTCTGAGAGGGGATATAGATTTTGACTCGATCTCGATGGTAAAGCCATGCATTCTATTTAAAATCAAACAAAAATTTCAGTAAAAATATGATTTTTTTTTATTTTTTTTAAAATGTGAATAAACACTTTGTATTTATGAGACTTTTTAGATACGACAATCATAAGAAAGAGAGATGCACCCATTAAATTGTTTTCTCTAATAAATTCAGATCACCACATAAATATTTAACGTAAATGATCGACACCTTTCTTCACATTTACTCAATCGACTTCCGGACTAGATTGCAGAAAGAAACCAATACAATTAGGTAAAGGGATTCATATGGTGGATTTCTTTGTGGAAAGAAAAAAAGAGGGGGAAAGTTAGGAAAATGGCTTTTGGTTCATTTTTCAAGTGGATAATGGTTGACTAAAGATATTCCATTCTTTGGATGACTTAATCAATTACAAAATGATATGGTTGGGAAAAGAGAGTTCTTACAAGAATAATAACATAGGAGTAATTAGAACGTCATTAAGACAAATTTAATCACGATTAAAGTGTGAATTTATTGTCAAAGGGAGATATTTTTATATTAGTCGTAGCTGACTATTCTTAGGTAGGTCATTTACATGAAAGAGTGCAAAATAATAATTTCTCTTGATCTTCAATAAATATATTCAAGATGAAAAAATTTAAGTAGAATTTCAAAATCCAAGCGATTCATCAGCCTTCATAGATATCTCGAAATAGTATGTACATGCAATTATCTTTCTTTAATAGCATGTTTTAGAAAGATGAAACCTACTGTTTTCGTGTTCAACAATGCTATATGTGTTGGAAATAGGCAAGTAATGAAATCACTGTAAATTAATTTGAGCAGAATAATATCGTGAAAATGAAGACGCGAAAAAATGGTCGAGGCAAGGGTTCGACTCTTTCTCCTAAGACGATAACGTCCCGCACTAGTGATAACGGTATTCCGACACTCGTCTTCCAAGATACAACGATCTCAACTTGTAATAGTAGCACTATAAATTACAAGTCCCGGCGAACCTACTAATGTTTTTATCTCTCTACAATATGAATGACCAAAATGCACGAAAAATAAATTTTCGAGACTGGATTGCAAAATATGAATAATACAGGGACGGATGAATAATTTTAAAAGAAGAGTAAAATCAGAATTAATTTTAAAGTGAATGAAACCGGGGATATAGCCGTATAGGGGCCTATTTATAAAGGTTGAAACACAACAGACGAAAAATTGTGTATTCAACTAACACAAACCTTCTGGACAGCAACCCTCCAACCGCCAGTTGTTAACCGTCCTTCTAGAAGAATACACGTGTCGCCATAGTAAAATCGAAATAATAATTAAATATTATTTTACCAAAAAATATATATCAACTTGACCCAAATCTAGCCTAGGCCACGGTTCGTGCCCATGCCGCACCGTGCGTGTGTGCTTTGGCCCAACCTACTAGCATGTTGGTTCTATTCCCTTCAAAGACTATTGGTACTCCCTTGGGGCCAAAACCCAAGTCCCAAATTTGAACAATATAAAGTTGTTTATATTTTTCTAGCTTTTCTATGTGAGATTGACACTTTTTCAAATTTTCACCAATTTTTATTCCAATTTATTTTAACTTCAAGCGATCATCTTTTGACTTTAATTTCTCATTCACCCTAATCTGGTTTTGAGAAAATAAATACACTACATTAATCTATTCATGGAGTAGAACACATTCGGCCAAAGAAATATTTTATCCAACTAATAGGACCCACTAAAATAATTGGTTAAAAGTTGGTCAAACCAACTAACAAAACCAAATTTCCAACAATATGTATGATCATTAGTGTGTTGTAATTTTTACAACATTCACATTAGGGCGGAGTTAACTAATATTTTTATTCTACACAACATTGGGGCGTGTTCTATTTACCATTTTCAAGCTGTTTTCTGTTTTTTATTTTTCAAAACATTAAAATTGCATTTTCTTTCCTATTTTTGAAAAAAGTTAAAAATTTACAAAGAAAACTCATTTTCAACAATCTAGAATTTTCAAAAACGCGTTTTGGCTGTTTTTAAAATAATTTTTCAAAATACCAAAAATAACACATTTTCAACAATCTCAAAATTGACACTCAAAATACAAAACTAAAATACAAATAGAACAACCCTTTAGTTGTCTAACTCGATCATGCATGTAGTATTAAAACTGTGTCAAATTCACACTTCAAGAATTTTAAAGATAACGAAATAATACATTTACGACATCC
Organism: Fraxinus excelsior; assembly: GCA_019097785.1. Classification (NCBI taxonomy): domain Eukaryota; kingdom Viridiplantae; phylum Streptophyta; class Magnoliopsida; order Lamiales; family Oleaceae; genus Fraxinus; species Fraxinus excelsior. The sequence continues at coordinate 4,038,003 of CM032623.1, read as the reverse complement.
AAAGGACCACATACGCAAGGGGCAGAGTTTTTCTTAGGTAAACAAATTTTTTAGATGATTTTTTTTTCTATGTATCAATTCAGTATAAAAAAAATTATGTTCCCCTAGCTTCTCCATTGCATATACATCTTAAAATATATCTCTATCAACATTTCGAGTCGAGTTTGAACGACAAATTAAATCCAAGTTTTGAAATTTAATTAGAATATATTTGAATTGAATTCCACCTTCCACTGTGTGAAACAAAAGAAACGTCAAGGTCAAGGTTTTCTTCAAGCAAAAGAGAAGCAAGGAATCCATAAATTCTTGCTAAATGTAAACCGGACCGTAACAAAGCTGGTTGAGTTTTTATTTTATTTATTGACATTTATATTTTTTGGAGCAAACATGGATCATGTGCAATAAAATAGGACCCACCACATGGAATTTTCTTTACTATGAGTTTGATTAATCACACGAGACGTGGAAAATCCGTCGGTGATTGAATATATAAAGTTTGGAGACAACCAAAAAAATAAAGGCTCGATATATACCCATATACGTAATTATATATTTCATCCCAACATTCTCAGACATTTATCTCGTAAAATCAAACCATTCAATACTATAATTTTTTGTACTTTGTATGTATGCCAGGAATGGATCTATGACCGAATTACAGGCCGGGCTAATACGTAAAAAAAAAAAAAAAATTCTTTTTACAATTTTTTTTTCAACACAAAAATTAATGGGCAGGGTAGCCCGGTCAGCCCCACTAAATCCGTCCCTGATGTATGCGTAATAGTACTTACAAAAAAGTTCATTTTAAGTTCATACATCTCCTCCTCCGGATATATATAGCTTAAATGTAATTTTAAATTACTTTCAATCAAGTTTAAAATTTTCTAATGTGCGGTGAATGAGACCCATCGAATAGTGGTAGGGGTGTAAGCGGTCCGATTTTTACGATTTTTGACAAATTTTCAAACCAAACCGTTTAAACCAGTTTGAGAAAAATCCAAACCTAAACCAAACCATTTTGAACGGTTTGAAAAAAACTCAAACTTAAACCTAACGGTTTGGTCCGATTTTAAACCGTCGGTTTCACCGTATATTTTTTTGTCCGTATACTTTTATGACATTAATTCATTGAATTCAATATATATTTATATCTTACTAACAATAAATCTAAAACAAATTACATATATCTACTACAAATTTAAATACCAACTAAATCAAAGTGAAATCACAATAAATTAAAATATAATTTTTTGTTTGCCATTTTAGGCTAAGACGTTACGATAACGTTACAATACAAGTCTACTAAACTAAATATAAAGCCAAAAAAAATCATGATGTTCAACAAGATCTCGTGATCATCATATCTGAAAAATAAAACTACTGATTGACAGAGAGAATAATCAACCATAATAATAAATTAATTGTTTATAATATCTAAACATAACAATTACACAAGTTTACCGTTGTATTTTGTTACGAATTCAGTTTCTCACATATACTTAAACACCAATTGTTGTCACACATGATCTATAGTCTCCATTGTCAAACAAATGCATTCGTTATATCATCATAGTATTTGATACTAGACAGATAAGAAAATCTTTAAAAATATGGCAATACAAAATATAAACCACCTACCACAACTTTCATTGAATCATCAAATGCTTCTACTTCATTTAAATAGCACAACACTATATGTTCATTCTTAGTTTGCAACCAATTCTTTCCGCATATACAAGTCTCAACTATCCTTACACCTAATAAACTCCTAAAGGAATCAAGTATATGACCTCCATTTGAGAATGTAGACTCAGAAGCAATGGTAGATATTTGAATTCTAAAGATGAAAAGAGTTTTTGATAGATTATGTCAGTCTCGAGATTATTAGATATAAATTAGGATTATTTGGTAATTATTATATATATGTAATAGAAAATTATAAATTGACAAAAATACATACAAATGACAAAACTATTGAATTTTGCATATTTGGATGAATTTAAAAAAAAAATCATTTTTTTTATTTTTATATATTTTTTCACCGGTCCGGTTTGGTTTTAAACCGCAAATAAAATTCTCAAACCTAAACCAAACCGATTTTGACCGATTTGGTTTGATTCAAAACCATTTTGTTGACGGGTCCACGTGGCACCAAACCGACGGTTTCTAAAATGAGACTTCGATTCGATTTTCCGGTTTGACGGTTTTTGCTTACAGCCCTAAATAGTGGTATGGAAATAGAATTAGCCGTGTCTGGTCTCCATTAAAATTATAATTTAATTTTCTTTCTCTTTTTTCTCACCCGCACATTCTCTAATAAAATAATGTTTAATGTAAATCGAAATTTTTTTCTTCTTTTTCAACTACATATTCTTAAAAAAAAAAACAATTATAAAAATTATAATTTCAAATAAGGAGGGGGAACGGGGCCGGTGAATAGCGAGATCCCGTAATTTGGTCCGTTAAATGTTAGGAATCACATGTTGGCACGTTCTTATTAATTAATTGTAAAAAATCTTAGGTTAAAATAATATTTGATGTTGGCGAGACTCGCGTTTGGACATCTTAAGAGGGACCAAGTTGATTTGAGGGGATCAATCTTGCATAATTCACGATGAATATGAACAAACTTTATTTTAGTTTATTATTTTACACGGTGCAAATTGCACCATAGAAATATGAAAAAGAAGTGACGAGTGTTGATGGTTGACCAGTCACTACTCAAGAACAAACAATTATTTCATATTTTTGAACTGAGGTAAATAGGTTAATTTTGAAAATGAAAAGGACATATGCCATTAAAATTATTTGTCAAGGAATAGATTTTGATCTTTCTACTAATAAGCACATATGCCTAAAACGTTAAGCTCTAAGCTTCATGTCTCTACGTGTCAAGTGATACATTAAGTTTAACGTTGAATCACTTAAATTGAGTTTTTACTTTGTCTGATTGAATAAGATTTATATATATATATATATATATAATATAAATGTTCAACACATTCTTTACGTGCACGTCGTATTTTTTTTAATCGAAAGTGTAATATCGTTGAGTAAAAAAATTAAGTCCATTTTTAGTTCTTACTTTTCCAAACTCATTTTTCACTAAAATTCATTTTCAATCACACTACTCACCATTTTTATTTTGTTTAATCGTGTATTTTATTTATTAAAAATTAATGATAAATTTTTTTCGAGAAAGTTCAATCCATCTTTGATAGAAAGGACAAATATTCTTCAAGAGCCAAGTGTTACTTTGAAAAAAGGCGGCCTAGAAGCTCAAGTCTGTCTTGAACTAGAAGATGGCGATCAAGCAACGATGGATAAATTGCTTCTTACTCTTGTTTTTATGTAAAAGCCAGTAATACTGGTAGGTGCGATTGAACGGTTCACAAGATATGATTTTTAGCAAAAAATGAAAGGAGGATTAAGTGCTTAGTTGAATTTATCTATGTAAAGTGTTGTCCGAATTTCGAAGTAATAAAGTAAAATATTCTCAAAACTTTAATTGAAAAAGTAAGGAAAATATTGAATAGTAGTTAAAAGATATTTCAATCTCCATGGCTGCACTCACTCACGTGCTCCCATCCAGTTCTGGTAAGGCTGACCAAACAGTTGAAAAACTTCAAGCCGCCGCCCACTGAATTTAGTCCCTTACCCTGCTGCTTTTCATTCAACTTATTTTCGGGTCGATATCATGTGAGGCTTGGGACCCATTAGCCAACCATTTTAGGACCAAATTAGGGACTTGAACCTAGACAATTTACGCGTATTCGGGTTCATAACAAAAACAGGCCACGACCTCATCGTGGTCCAGCCAGGTATTCTTAAAAATTAAGTTAGAATTAATGAAAAAAATTATCGTATATCACATTTTCTTTTTTGTCAAATACATTTTTATTAATATAAACAACTAAAAAATCATTCAATCATTGAATCTCCAGTCCTATCGTCAATCGTCGATATCGATGCAAATAAACTCAGTAAGAAAAACGCTATTATCTGATAAAAATGATAAACATAAGATTGAGATAGTAATGAGATTTGGGGCATTGATAGAAATTGGGTGGCAAAAAATGGAAGGAAAAAAAGATTCAAAAATATCAACGAGGTCATCTGACTCCACACGGGCCACGTTAGACTACGAGAAAGACCAATTTTTCATTAGTTAATGTTGGTCTACCTTACGCATCCTAACTTTAAGAAATTTACATGAAATATAGCGGCTAATGAGTTATTTGGTTGTAATCTTGTCTTTAAATATTATTATCTAACTCATGAATTGTCATTTGGCCTGGTTAATGCAACTTTTTAAGGATAAGATTTACATAATTTTACCTACAATTCAATTGTGAAAACGGTAAACAACGTTGAATCGATAAGAATTCATTTTAATATAAAGACATTCTGATTACATGCCCTCTCTATTCACAACTTTGGTTGACTAATACGTCTAAAATACTACATCAATCGAAAACATATAAAAAAATTAATGTATAAAAATTTGGACTACTCGATGGTCCTAATGATGATCCTGCATGTTTTTCGCGTGTATCTCACCGGTGGATTTAAAAAACCTTGCGAATTGACTTGGGTTACATGTGTGGTTCTTGGGGGCATCCTTTAAAAAATAATAATAATAATCGAGCCGGCTCGGGCCAAGCCTCATTTTTTTGCCGGGCTTTGTTCGGCTCGGCTCAGGCCCAAAAAAGCTCGAGTCGAGCCTGAGCTTCGAGTTTCGGCTCATTGAATTGAATGGTATGATTAACCATCTAAAAATTAATTAAAAGTGACTTGTTGCTTTAATTAGTATAATTCCGCATGTAAAATCGAACTTAGTTAGTAAACTGCGAATATTTCAATGTTAAATATCGCTTCTCCACTTTACTTCGCTATCTAATTTTGCCTGATATAAACGGGTGATAGTAGTCGAAGTTGAAGTCACATCACATTAGCAATAATCTACTAAAAAGGGTCTACATTTTCAATGCCATCACTAAAAATTCACCTACTTATTAAACTCCAACTATCAAAAATAGTAGTTCACATTACTAAATAAAAATAATTGTTACCATATTTTTCCCAAACAAATTTTTTTACCCTATTTTCCCCAAACAAAACCTTATAGATTGACAGAGATAGATGGGTAAAGTGCAGTATATTGATGTCTGTGTAATGCCAAATTCAGGCAATACACAAAGGTTAACTATGATTAACAACAAAAGTCACAAGTCTGTCACATGCACTGAACCAAGAAAAAGAGCTAAAGAATAGTAAAAACGTGGAGCTGCAATTGTAACACATGAACTTGAAGGGATCAGAAAAGTGATTTTGAAGCCATCGGACATGCAGTTCGTAAGATATGAAACGAGAGTCTGTTTCATAGAATTAAAGATTGTGCTTTTCATGATGCAATTCACCTTGACATAGTTGTATTGTTTAAATTCTCTTGAATACCTTAAAATATTTCTAGATGGTTGTACATTATGAGGGTGTGTGGTAGAGATTAAAATCAGATTAAAATTGAAAATATAGCCGTTATTGTTGACTTTTATTAGACGGGTGGGACCCAATAACGGCCATATTTTCAATTTTAATTGAATTTTAAGCCGTACCAAACAGGCTCTATATTCTTTTATATGACCCTTGTCTTTGACATTTCTTTCGTAGTTGACTTCGTGAAAATGTAGGGTTCCTTTTTCCTTCTATGATTTTATAGGATGCCCCTTATTCGTTAAGGACTCAAGTGTGATATTATAGAGACGGTAGTTGTCATTCACACAAGCGTTCAATGGGTCAAGATCGAGTACTTAACAAGAACGAGTCACAAATTTGTGTCGGGGCGCTAGCATTGATTTTTACATTATCAAAAATCTGAGTGCTATAATAGTTAAATGTCCAGTTTAAGTGTGATTTGTATCAATTTTGCTAACAAAAGGATACAAGCCCATCAAGCAGTGGGCTACTTTAACAAAGGATGCTCTTTGCTGGGCTCACCTCCAAATCCGTTATTTTTTAGTTTCTTGGCAAAAAAATAAAAATAAAAAAAAATTAGGAGGCAACATTTACATCTTGCAAAGCAAAATAATTTATTTTCAATGCGGCCACTAGAATTTATTGTTCGTTATTTCGTTTTGGGAACTATCTGGTTGGTTATGAATCACTTACAATAGAAAAATATTATATTATAATATAAGTGAAGTCGATAGATGTGATAAAAAGTAGTTATGATGGACACAAATCAAATCAACTCGAAACTTATTTGGTAAAATTTTCATTAAAAAATTACTTTTCTCCAAATTCATTTTCAATTGTGCACCCTACCAATAATTTAATTTTTCACGTTTATTCATAATTTTTTCTTACTTTTTAATCCTACGGTCCCCAAAAGATCAATTTTTTTTCACAAAATCTATCCTAAAAAATTCACATCAAATAGGCCCTAGATTTCATATAATTCTTAATTTACGTGCAAGGATAAACTTGATTATGCTTCATTTACCATTTGATTTAGGGACGATGTTTTGCTTCCATAAACTTTTTTGGATCATGATAAAACTTTTAAGAACACAAGCTGCTAATTTCCTGTTAAGATATCTGTTTGATAATCTATTATGAGGGCTGCAAAAATTGGAGGATCCAGTTCAAAGGTATTGGGCCAAGTCAAGCCCGCATAACGGATTGTGGACCACGGCATCAAGTTATAACTTATAGGGAAAAATTCATATATAATGTATATTCTTTACCTCAATTCAAAAATAAGATAAAATAGTTTGAAAATTCAAAAATCGGGTATGCATTTAATTAATTAAAAATATTTTTTAAATAAAGTCACATTTTATGATTAATGGTCACAGATTCATAATTATAAGTTACAGATTTATTATTGGTTACATATCATCAAATTTTGGTCACAGGTTCATAATTATAAGTTACATATTTATTTACTGGTCACATATGTTAACCCAACAGATTATTTTGTAAAGAGATCTTGGAGCTTGATTAGCGAAAAAGTAGATTTCTTTGTAATATAGGGACCTTGCAAATTGTGTGGATTAAAATTTTCATAATTGTGGGTCATGCGGCTTATAAGCTAAATAAGTTATAGGAAAAATTTCATAAGTAAGAGGTTTAGTTTCACTCATTTCAAATTTAAGAGATAAAATTTCAAATTTCAAATTTCAGATTTTTTAAGGTTTAAAATTTCAAATCTCATATTTTTTTAAATTTTATGTATAAATTAATTAATTAAACATATATTTTATTAATTAAATATATTAATGTCTCAATTCCATATAATTTGGTCACATATTCTATATAATTGGGAACAAATATCAAATGTGACAAATTATTTTACGGTCACAATTCAAAAAATTTACAGATCACAATTTGTTCATTAGTCATAAATAAAAATTGAAACGTCACCAATCATTTTACGGTCACAATTCAAAAAATTTATGTCACAATTTGTTCATCAGTCACAAATCATAAATTTTATAAGTTACAAATCATTTTACGGTCACAAACAAAATTTTTATGTATTATGAATTATTTTACGATCACAATTCAAAAATTTTATAGGTCACAATTTGTTTATCAGTTACAAATAAAAAATTATTCGTTACATTTTATTTATTGGTCATAATCACAAAGGTTGTAAGTTACAATTTAATAGACAGTCACAAATTGTTAAATTGTCGGTCACAAAATAAAATTTATTAGGCCACACATTATTTTTTTGCCACAATTTATCTTTTTCATTGGTCACATATCAACCAATTTAATGGTCACAATCGACCAAATAATTTGTGACCATAACCAACACTTATGACCACCACAACACTACTTCCTCCAGCAGCACCATCGCCACTTTCGCCGTCAAACCACCATGGCCACCTTCCGATAGCAACACCACCACTTCAAACTGATCAACACTACTACATTGTCAGGCCATTCCACCACCATTGCGACAAACCTATCACTGTCGCCACCATCGTCATCGCCATCGCCATCGCCACTGCCTACATCACAACCGTTTGCGAGCACCACCACTCCATCACCAAAGTCCACCTATACTACCACCAAATCCTTTGCACCATTGCCAACAATAAACACCCTACAAACCAACAAAATTTGATTGCCTCCGCCACCACAGCCACCACATGAACCGCCACCTCCAGTGCCACCATTACCGTCAATATCTCGCCATAATAGCCATCAATACTACCACTTCACCTCACCTCACCCCAACCATCACCATCACCCTAAACCACCAAAACATGACACCACTGCCACCCATCCAACAATTTTTTAAAAAAACCACCACCAACGCAATTTGTGCCGATGCAGTTGCGATTTGTGCCATCACCATCGTGATATAAGTCGCAACAACAATGATTTGTAGAGCCTCTGGTGGACCTTTCGGTTCTGCAGAGCTTCGGGTGATCTTGGATGGTGACGCTCTCAATTATATAGGCATTCGTAGTAGCGACGAGCTTTGCCATCTCCGATGGTGGCTGTGCGAGGAAGAGGGGGGAGAGAGAGAGAGAGAGAGAGAGAGAGATTAATTTAGGAATTATGGTTTCTGCTTGGGTAATTTTGATTTAGAGAGGGAGAAGATAGATAAAATTGATGAATTAATATCTAATTTTTGTATAAATAAAATTTATAACTGAAATTTGAAATTAAGACTTTAAAATTCTGGTTGTTTTTAATTTCCACTAAGTTATAACATATTTTGGGATGATTTATCTTAAAGATTAAACTCCATTAAATACTCGATAGAAATTAAACTTGGATGTTGTTGGGGGATATTACACTGATAAATATGCAAACATCATATTCACAAAATGTACTATTTATATGCTTGAAATCAAAATATAATTCGACTTATCAAAAATTGGATTTGAGAAGGCGAGATGATAATTGTCGAAGTCAAATATTCTTCAAATAAAAATCATTACATTCTTTAATTCAAACCTTTCAATATAAACAAAAGAAATGTAGCCATTTTTCTGAAATTGTAAGAAATCGGAAAATGAAACAAGTAAATGCAAAATTTTACTATGATGTTTCGTATAAATTTTAAAACAGAATCTAAATGCGTAAGAGATTATCATTGATTTTTAATCATTCTAATATCAATTTATATTTGTTGGGAAAGTTCGAACAAAACAAATTGTATGAGAGCTACGTCCCATACTTAGCTATGTTAATATGTTAGATGAATCTCTAGATGATTGTGGAAGCTTGAGAAGGTGGTGTGAGCCCAATTAATCACAGTGGCGGAAATAAATAACTGTGGTTGATTCTTAAAGTGATTACATTTGTGTAAATATTGTGACTTCGATAAGTGCAAGAATTGGAATCCGATTGTAAATCGTCATTAATAAAACACCCATTTTTGGGACTTTGTTTCAAGATGTATGTTCCTTACACAATCGTCTGAACCCTTTTTTAATTATTAGCGATGCTCGATTTTCTGCGCGAACAGCAATAATTGGAATTTGATGTTGTATATAATATTTTCCAATTTAAAAAATGACGATATATGGGTTATTATTTGAAGGGAATCGTTGTGACGTAGTCCTTCTGTTGACGCACTAAAAATGCAGCCCAAAATCAAAGGGAAATCCAATTGAGAAACCCAAGATGGAGACCCAATGGAAATCAATTAAAGGGCCCAAGAAGAAAAGCCCAATCTGGAAACCTGAGAAAAATGCCTGAATATTGGGAGCCCGAGAGCAAAGGAGTATCATCGCCCAAGGCCGTAGGACGCCCAGAGGCTGAACGAATGTAGTACTGCACAATCGCCCAGAGCGAGCCTCATTATCGCCCAAATCCTCAAGTCGCCCAGAATCAGACAAGTCTAAAAGGTATAGTTTATCCAATCTAGCAATTATGGAAGCGGTTGACAAGTGAACCCGGCACGCCCCCACGATCCAGAAACAGCAAGAGTAGTGGCAACAGTTACTAAGTAACTTCTCCCCAAACAAGCAGTTTCTCATTAAAGGAGTGGACGGTTACGAAGGTAATGGAACAATTCCGAGCAGTTTCGACAACCAAGAGATGCCCAGGAAGTATAAAAGGAAGTAATTTCGTAGAAGAAGCCCCCCGAATCAAAAATTCTCGACAAGAGAATATGTAATTTTTATTTCCTTAGTTTAAATTTAATCATTTCTCAGTACTCGTGTGTTTGCGCCCCTTGGAGGCGTTTTGTCTACTTTCCAATTGTAACTCTTCACTAGTAAACGCACCCCCTTTTTGAGACTTTGTCTCAAGAGGTTTGTTCCTTACACAATCGTCTGATCCTTTTCTCGTAATTGTTGGCGGGTTGGAAAATGCGCGAAAACACCTTCAAATAAAGATATATTGTCATGGAAGCACGAATAAAATTTTACATCAACATGATGTGAATTGACGGTACTAAATTGTTTAATTTGGAAGATATTTTTATTTGTATAAATTAATAATTTAATCATTCTGATGGGTTGTTAACTACCAATTTATTGTCACTTCCAGATTTTTCCATTTGATGATGTCTACGAACCCCACTCCTGGTGGTTATAATTAGCCAACTAATTGTTCTAAACAGTGCAATAACTGGTATAGGCCGGACACCATTATATTCAATTATTGTCCTTTTCCATTTTAATTATCACAAAATTTTAAAGAGAGAAATCGTGTTTCCATCATCCATGTTCTTGTTATGGTTTCACACATTTTTCTTTGGATTTCGCCACTTTATCAGGAGAAATATAACAAATGCAACGATATAATTCGATGTGTCAGCAGATGATTTGATGAAAAAGTTGATTATATTTAAAATAATCCAATGATGAAATTTCATATGACATTACGTCAAAAATATGCCACCGTGTCTTATGACTGGGTTTCTTTTGGTACCAAGTGCTATTGTAGAACTATCTAACATGTTTAAAAGTAGTTTTCTAGTTTTGAAATCAACTTTTGACTTTTCAAAATTCTTGCCGAAAGAGACCTTAATAATTGACGAATTTCTACCCTCTACTTCTTAAATTATACAAATCGTATTTGAATTAATTCGTCTTTGAGATGTAAAAAAAAATATGTTAATTAGTAAAAGATAAGAGAGAATTCAATAGATATTATTTGAAAAAATAAATCCAAGATAGAGAGCATTGTTACAGTGTATAAAATATTTTATTCTTTAAATTTAAAAATGTTGATACGTGCTTAAAGGAGAAGTTTAAAAGTTAATTATGTTAAGCACGTGCCATTTAAAATTCAAAAAAAATATATATATAAATTTGATTAATCAACAAATACAGCAAGGTTAATTATTTTTTAATAGGGAAGAAGCCAAAACTCGATTAAACAAACACATCTGATTACACAAGTAGAAAATTGGAATTTGCGTAAAAAGATTCCAAGAGATTTTATTCATTTAAAATAATCATACATGATCTGATTTAATACTTGTACATGTTTGGCGATTAATTTATAAAATTTAACAATAATTTCAGAAATAATTTTTATATAAAAAAACTTGACAACCATTATTTCAAAACTCTTTATTCTACATACAAATTTTTAACCGTATATTTACATAATAAAATATTTTGCACGTAAATTTAAAATTTTTCACTACTTTTTAACCACATATTTTCCAAAAATTCAATATTCAAAACTAAACATTTGTTTGGTATACATTAAAAATTTCACTTTCATTCTTTTATTCATTTTTAACCACACATTCTTCAATAAAATAATATTTTTCATCACATCAATAACTTTTCATTTTTTTTCAACCACACATTTTCTATCAATCTACTATTCCAGAATACATTCTTCTAAAATAACGTGGCTCAAACACACCATAAGTTTGCCAAATAGCGACTATCAAACACGGGCTTAATTTGACTAATCTGATTTACATAGTCTTTGATGAACAAGAATTTAAAAGTTATGGGGGGTCAGAATACCAAAAATGATATCACTGCGATTTAAGTTTTATTTTTCCTCCTAAATGAAATAGTGATAAAATTTCATGAACTTTTTAACTGATGAGACTTCAATTTCAATTACACATTTCATGAGATAAATTATACATTATATTAAATTTTATAAAAAAATGTTAAAACTTTTATTAAAAATTTCGTCAAACAATCCCTAACCAACTGCACGGCAAGCATGGCTAATTATTATTATTTTTTTAAATGGGGAAAACCTAAACTCCATTAAACATGGATTATTCTTGGTGTACTGCAGCCCCCTTTTGGAAGGGGGTTGCCGGGTGTCCATTATGAACACCGTAATGTATTAAAAAAATAACCCGTTAAACATACACATCCAAAACGTTGACGCCGCTTGTGTACAACCAAATAATTATGTACAAAGGCACGTGATCCAGGATTTCATTTGAATAAACTTGCTGTTGGGGGTGGGCCTTGGTAGAGAATATTTTCCTCATTATTGCAAATAATTATTCATAAAAAAATCCCCTAAACTTAATCCTCTTGAAACTTCGTTTCTGCTTCCTAATCTGACCAGTTCTATTAAAAAAGTCATTACTGTGTGGACTCTTACAGCTGCAATGATGCGCCTACCACTAAGTGTGTGTTGAATAAACGTTTTTAATGAGCAAAATAATTTCTCCCATTTATTATTAGAACAGTAAAGGATTATAATCAATATATATACAGGTGTTCTAGGCTTTCAATGTAGCTTATACTCATCAAACTTATTCATCTCTTACTTTCTTTCTGCATTCTGAATCAATGGCTTCCGAGTGCAACAAGTCCTTTTCCTGCGATTATATGCTTCTGAATCCAGACGAAGCTAGTTTACACGACATGTTGCACATATTATTTTCTAGTGACGTAGGAAAAATAAAATTTGTCGACTGCCCGGAAGGGACACGGGAGCCATTTGGTCGTAGATGGATTATATTTGTTTCCATATTGGCGCAGAAGCTTTTACAGAAAGTGTCAAAACCCTTGGCATGGTTTGGCTCGGCGGTTGAGGAGTGGCTGAATTTGCTGTCAAGTAATGGCAATATTTTCCGGCTACTGCTGAATTCCATAAGAGGTATTTGTACTGATAATTTTTTGTCTCTAGTTTTTGCAAGTTAATATAGACATGGAGGATTTGCATGAAAAATTCCATACAACACTGAGACTACGTCTAGTCCCCATTTTCAACCACACATTTCATAGGATCCACAAATTTTATCAATTTTTCAATCACTTGTCAATTTTTTTTTTTTTATCAAAATCTTATTAAAAATCTTATTTTTAATTAAATCAAAAAAGCGGTGTAATTTGGCGAATCAAACATTATTCAATTAGTCACAACATGGATCAAATTCAATATTGGACATGTTTTGTTGTTCATTTTATAATGGGAGAATTGCAGCAACATCATCAAATATTTCGTTTTGTTGCAGATTTAGCTCAAACATTTCATTTGTGTCACTCACGATATCAAATCTTTCAAAAACTTGCATACAAAGTCCAAATAGATGATTCCCTTCCATTTGACTATTAGTTGACCAAAATAGCGATTCTTGACCAATTTTTTAAAAGTTAAATTGGTAAATTTACATTTTCGCTAATAGTCCAATTGTAAATTTTAAATAATAAAAAAACAACATCAAAACTTCATCTTCTTCCCATCCCCATCTACCCCTAAACCAAAAGGAGGGAAATGGACAAACCCATCTCCGCCACCCCCACTAGCCACCAACGCCTGCCTTGCGGTCGCCACCGTAAATGATTGAATTCATACCCATCTTCGCGAAACGGTCAAAATTAAAGGTTGAAAATTGCATACATTAATTCTCCCTTATTCAAAGAGCTGATTTAAAGTATCATAGTTTGGAGAACCAAAATTCCATTTGGTGTTTTTGATATCCTTTCATCAAATAAATTCTATACTTGTCTCCGGTCGAAAAATTGCACACATTAGTTCTCCATTTCAAATAAAGGATAATTTCATTTCAAATGAAGAGAAAATCTAGGACAAATATATTCTAGTCTCCATTTCAAATGGCATGTTTTGCAACTGAATTTTGAGGATAGTTCCCTTATTGAGGACTACAAAAATTTTAAGTTAGAGACGACTGTGGATAGGCTACGACGGCACGGTCAGTGGTGGGTGGCAGTGGCGGCGATGATGGTGGCAAGTGGGGGTGGTGGAGATGGGTTTGCTTATTTCCCCCGTTTTGGTTTAGGAATAGGTGGGGTAGATGAGGATGGGAAAAAGATGATGTTTTGATTTTTTTTTTTTTTTTTTTCAATATTTAATCATTACAATCGGGTTGTCTGTGAAAAATATGAATTTACCAATTTAACGTTTTAAAAGTTGGTCAAGGTTCAATATTTTAGTCAACTAACGGTCAAATGAAAGGAAATCATCCATTTGGACTTCAGGTACGAATTTTTGAAATGTTTTGTATCGTGGTTGATACAAATGAAAGGCTTGAACTAAGTCTGCAACAAAACGAAATGTTTGATACTATCAAGCATATACGGTATGTCTAGTTAAACATACAAAAGGTCTGCAAGATTTATTTATTGTTCAAGACTGAACGAAAGATACTTCCCTCATGTGCAGGGAAGGTAATATATCCAGAAAAAGATTCCACAACATTTGTGTCATTAATTGGAAATATAGACAATCGAGTTAAATTGGGCATCAGCCGTGAAGATCGAAGGTACAATGCTGCACTCAGTGCAATGGCTTCTAAAGTATCTTATGAGAACAAGGCATACGTTGAATCTACTGTGAAGAACCAGTGGAAGGTATTTGTATTTGACATAAATTGAGGGCTTTTGCATGGCCTTAAATAATAACCCTACACGTGGTTATATTATTTAATTTTTTTTCTTTTTTTTATATAAAAGATTAAATTGTTAAAGGTGAGTAAAAAGTAATTGAAAAACTAAGACGTTAATTGTTGCAAACTTAAGCTTATCGTGTTTTTTTTTTTTTTTTTTTTCTTTCGCAGATGGATTTTTTGGAATTCTACGACTTGTGGAACGGTGAGCACAAGCTTTGCATAGTTTATTCCTCATAATCTGAAATTAAAATACATTCTGCATTTAAGGTGTATTTATAATTTACATATCGTACAAAATTATAATTTGCATACTAATATCTTACTTATTAGTAACAAAATAAAATTTTGCAAAAATAAAAATAAAAATGTCATTATAAATGACTAAACAGACAAATTACTCCTATTTAAAATAACAAATCACACCTTATATTTACATTACTTAATACTTCATACCATTTATTATTCTTCAAAATTTTAATTTCTATAATATTTTATCTAAATTTTTTTTTTTTTTTTTTCTATCTTACATCTATCTTTCTCATAATTAACATCCTAATAAATAAGGTATTTTCAATACACAATATGAACTTTGACTTTTTTTAATTTTCATCAGTAATATTTATTTGTCTTGTGCTCCTAAATTTTCTCATAAAAAAGTAGGAAAAAAAATGTACTCACCATCTCTTATTTATTAAATGAAGACAACTAATAATTTTAATATGTCCATTTAGCCCCTATTTGAGCCCCATTTTGTTGTGAAATAAGTTTTGCAATAGTGATTTTTTGAAAAAATGGGTAGTAAAAAAATAAGGAAATTTTTTGAAATTACGTACAAAATTATTTTATAGGAAGAATGTATGGTTGAGTTTGAGTTTGAATTTTTTTTTTTTTGTTTTGGAAAATGGGCTCAAACAGGGGATTAATAACGTTAGAAAAAATTCAATTCATTTTTTGCTAAATTTTTCCAACATATATATTATTTTATAAAAAAATATATATTTTTTTTTTCAGGTTGTGAGAAAAATGATAATGATAAATGTTGTAAAACACACAGCAAAAGACCATATTTTAAAGAAAGAAAACATGTAGCCTATATTTGGTTCGGTTTAAAATTTTAATTAAAATCTAAGTTAAGGTTAAAAATTAATTTTAATCATACATTTTATATGATCCGCAAGTTTTCACTCACATATTTCATCAACTTATATCATAATCTACTAAAAATATGATTTTTATTTAAGTCAAACATTTGCTTAATAAAACATCATAAGTTTCTAGGAATTATTTTTTAAAGAATTATAAAGTAGTTAATAAGCGGTATGTAAAGTGTCACATAATTATATGAATTATAAAAGTTATATATGGAGTTTGATTGGTTATTTATTTTTATTTTTATTTTCTCAATAATCATTGGCAGATTACCAGGAGAAAGCTACAACTCAAGCATTCATGCTTCAAGACAATGAACTAATTGTTGTGGCTTTCAGGGGTACCGAAGCCTTCGATGCAGATGCATGGTCTTCAGACTTTGATATCTCTTGGTTCGTTGAACAACTGCATCTAAATACTTAAAAGTTCGATTTGTCTCGTTCTACAGGGAACAAACTTAAATAATGTCTTCAAACAGGTACGAGCTTCCAGGAATGGGAAAAGTTCATGGCGGATTCATGAAAGCTCTGGGGTTGCAGAAAAACGTAGGTTGGCCGCAAGAACAAGCCGATAACAAGCGAGAGACAGCCTATTATGCCATTAGAAAAAAACTAAAAGAAATTCTAAAAGAAAATGATAAAGCAAAGTTTATAGTGACTGGCCACAGCTTGGGGGGTGCATTGGCTATTCTATTTCCAGCAATATTGGCATTGCATGACGAGGCATGGCTGTTGGATAGATTAGAAGGGATTTACACTTTTGGCCAACCTAGAGTGGGAGATGATAATTTTGGAGAATTCGTGAAAAGAAAATTGGAAAAACACAATGTTCACTATTACAGGTTTGTTTATAGTTTTGACATGGTGCCGAGGTTGCCTTACGATGATTCGACGCTCATGTTCAAACACTTTGGGACATGCGTTTACTATAATAGCTTCTACAATGGACAAGTAAGCCTCCTCTTATCAATTCACAATCCATTTTTAAGATTAAAATCAGATTTTAATCTAAATCCAAGCCAAACAATCAATATTAACCACATTTTTCATGGGTTGACCCACACCTTTTTCACCACACATTTCAAAAATTTCTATCACAATCTACTAAAAATCTAATTTTAATTCACACCAAACACCATATATATTTGCTTCTTGTTATGTAGGTTGTTCCTGAAGAACCGGACAAGAATTATTTCTCTCTACTATGGCTTATTCCGAAGTTCATCAATGCTTGTTGGGAGCTAATTAGAAGCTTCATTATTCCATATACAAAAGGGCCAGAATACAAAGAAGGGGGTCTTCTTCTATTATTCAGAATTGTCGGTTTAATAACAGCGGGAGTGCCAGCACATTGCCCCCAAGATTATATTAATGCCACTAGATTGGGATCCTCGGATGTGTTTCTTCCATTAACTTTTAGTTCAAATGACCAAAAGACCTCGAAGTTATCGTGATCCTGATCAGCTGTAAATGCGCTTAAGAATCATCGGAGCCATTTCAACTCGAAACTTGGACAGTACTGGAAATCATTACAATATATTTTCTTATTAATTACCGTATATAAAAAGGAAAATAAAAACTTGTGTCTGAAATGGGATCTATTGTTAGGCATAAGAAGTACTACGTTTATCGTGTGTGAGATATTTGGGCACTTGCTTGAAGAAAATGAAAAGAATGAAAACCATTTATTTGATTGCAAGAGGAGTGTTCTTTTATACGGTAGGAATATTAAGTTGATCGGCGACCAAAGGACGAACTGCAGTAAGTGTTGAAAATGTGTATCAAAAATTCGTTATTTGGTGAATGAGAAATTAAGCCAAATTTGAGCCCTTGAATTGTTGGAAAATCGTATAGAATATTGTAGAATGTTCTAGAAAATATGATGAAAAGATGTATCTTTTCATATGGATCATAACTCTTGGAGATCATGATTTTTGGTATTATTTTTCAATAATTGTGTCTCTTTATGGAGAGATATAAATTTCAAGAGATGTGTCTCTTGGTATGACTATTCCAACTATTATATAAGAACCCATATGTTTTGATTTTATTCAATTCATTCAAATCATAAATCCATATCATTCTTTTCATATCATGTTGTATAAAATACTTTGTAGAAGTGATTATTTATTGCATCAAAATCATGGTTATGGTAGAGAGAGAACTCCGTTCGAGTTCGTTGGTCTAAACCATTTGGAGTGCTCCTATGGCTTGACGTGGTCGTTGTATCTTGGGAGATGATTGCTAAAAATCGTTAGCACCGATGCGGGGCAAATTCATCTTAAGGACAAAGTGTCAAACACTTGCATCTCCTCTTTCTTTTTCCGATTTTATTCTAATTTAGTATTTTGATTTCAGAAAGTAACTAATATTCTTTTGATTTCATGCAAGGTTTGAAATAAAGAATGAAACAGATTGAATTCGTCGACACGTATTCAACCTCGATAATTATTGATTGTCTTCTCAAATTCTATTTTGGTAAGTCGAATTCTATTTCGATTTCATGAGCATAAAACAATACTATTGATTTGAATATAATATGTACATTTATCGGTGTAATATCTCCAACAGTAAGTGTATAATATTGTGCGACTCCACAAATGCCGATAATAACAGACAAAGCAAGCCCGATAAAAAAATAAAATAAAAGGGCGTGCCACAATGGAAAGCCACTTTGCTTATTCGCTAGGGTTATTCGTTGGATCTCTTGTTGATGATGATAATTCGTGGGATCTCATGTTGAGGATGATATGATCTAACCATGTGTTTCATGTAGGGACGAACCCAACACCCGGTTATGGGGAGTGGCCACGCGTGCCAGGCTCCGCCGACAATTGCTCGTGCCTGGTTCGCCTTCCTCCTTTTTTTTTTCATTTTTCGTTTGAAATTGGGCCGATTTGACTAGCCCATCATTTTTTTTGTTTTGAAATTGGGTCAATGCGCCATTTAATTCGGGGGTTTTTTTTTGTAATTGGATTGGGCCATTTGTGTGGCCCAATCCTTAATTATTTAATATATAGACCCAACCCAAATCCCATTCTCCCTTCATTTGAAATCGATCCCTAAATTTCCAATTTTTCACCTTCTCCAATCTCGTCTGTCGAATTTTGCTCGTCTCCGGTGCAGCAAACTCAAGCCTCAGCTTGATGTCGCCCGTCAGGCTGCAACCGTCTGTCACTTCGTCTTTGGCAGCGCCGTAGCAGACTTAGGCGCGGCTCATGAGAATTGGTGAAATCGTAAGTTATTTTTGATTGAGTATGTTGTTATTTTTTAATTTTTATGAATTGTTTTGGTCGTGTGACTGCCGTATTCAATGTTAAATCATAAATTTAAGTGCAAATTGTGCAATGAAACGCAAAAATTTCATGTTGCTAATAGGTAATGTATATCGTATACTTGGTAGTTGGTTCTCATCATAATTCATTCACCATTTAAAATAAGATAGTGTCGAAACATTAAACCATGTTTCCAATACATTTGGCGTCTGCATAAAATCCACCATCTGCCCCAGTGAGTTAGTGACCCTCAATCTCATTCCTCATTATGAAAAAGTAAAACTAATTTTTTCCTTGTTAAAGTGTTGCAATGTGTGGTCATTTTAAGATGGATTAGATAAAAATGAGAATGTTAATTTAGATTGGATTTGGAGGTGACGGTGAATGGTGATTGAGGATATTTATGGTCAAATATTAATAAACGACACCGCTCTTACGATCGCTGATTGTCGACATTAATCGGTCAATGTCCGTCGGGACTGAACTTCAATGTTGGCCCCGTCCATAGTTTCATGCTATGAGAAAAAACCACACAGTAGAATTTCAATTTTCAACTAGTTCAATAATAACTTGTACAATGAATCTTATAATTAACACGAAATACAAGATCTTAACCTATATTTCTTGATTCATAAGGTCGAATCTACTACCCCAAACACGACTTAATACTTTTAGATTATTTGTTCATGTTATTTATAAGATCTTGACATATCATGGTACAAACCCACTGCGTTAAAGGCGGAGTCCACGGTGGTTTTTATGAAAGCTCTAGGCCTAAAATTGGACAAGATTATAAGTTGACAAGATTAATTGTTACAGTTTAGGTGGAGCTCTTGCCATTCTGTTTCTTGCAGCTTTGGCATTGCACAAGAAGGATGATGTCCTATACATTGGCCAGCCTAAGGTTGGAGACAATAAATTTGGAAAGTTTATGGATGAGCAGTTTGAACACCATGTGGTCAAGTATTATAGGTTTGTTTATAGTCACGACATTGTGACACGGCTGCCCTTATGATAACTCTGTGCTGATGTTTAATCACTTCGAGACATGTCTCTACATTAATTGTTTTTACGAAAGAGAGGTGAACGACTTTCTCTCTACATCTTGGATTTTGTGATGGGTTGATCTTTATGTACATGATCGAGCTGGTCCATTGATTTCTTTTATATGGTACACGATGTCAATGAAGAATTTTACGAGGAGAACTATTTTGAGATCGAATCATTAGTAAGTTGGAGTGCCCAGTAAGATGATACCCGAAAGCCGTATCTCTCTTCCTTTTTGTAGGTATTAGTGGTTCGATCCGATGCCAAGATAAAATATCTTTAATTTGCTAACAACTATTTTTCGTATCAAATTGCGATTAAAAAGAATGTAGAATATATTTATTGTTTAAAATAACACATAATCATAAAATCAATCGGATGCAAAGAATGGAGTTTGATATTAGACATCTTTCTAATACAACACCTTCACCTCTTGTATAGAAATAATTGTAACTCTTATATTAAATTCATTACATACAAAATAATTATAATAATAATCACAGTGAAACATTATGATTAATAAAATCGAGAATATAGACTTTTATAAAAGTCTCCATGGTACTAACTTTTAAACAGAAAATATTATAACAAAAACTCAAAATTTGTCTCTCATTAATCACAAGATTTCGGGAGGGTTTCACATAAAACAAAAAAGAAATTAATATGTATTTTTTTTTCAATATTTATCTTTCTTTTTTTCTTCTACGAATATTAGAGTTATGATTAAAATTTATTTTTTCTATTGATTATATTAGTTTATATTTTTCTTTCTCTCTCTTATTGTTTATTTATATTGTATATGAAAGAATTAAATTGTATTTTTATAACTTTTTTTTTCTTTTTTCATTCATTTTTTCTGAACAAAATTTATTTTTAATTAAGCTCATGTTTGATACACATTAAAATTTTCATTTTCATTTTTCTACTTATTTTCAATCGCACATCAATAACTTAATATTTTTCATCACATCAATAACTTTTTCTTATTTTCAAACAACACGTTCTCCATCAATCTATTATTTCAGAATACATTCTTCGAAAATAATGTGGCTCAAATACTCCCTAAATTATAAAATTTTATATAGACTAATTTATAATTAAATTTAAATATATATTTTTTTGTTTTTTTTAAAGGTATATTATATTAATAGTGCTAAATATTAAATTTATTTTTTATATATATAATTACTATTATTTATTTAATTAATGTCTTAAATTCTTTTTCTTTTTAAAATACTTTTTTTATTATATGGGGGGAAAATGAAGGAGAATATGGAATGATGAGAAGTATCACCTCGTATGATAATTTCATAATATTGTACTAGATCCTCATAAATTCTATATCAAATGAAAGTCTTTTGAATTCTATAAAAGTCTTTAAAAGTTTTAAAATGAAAGTTTATAAAAGTTTACAAAAAACTTCCACTAATTCCATACAAATCTTAAAAAAAAATCCATGAAATCCACATAAATCATCACTTAAAAAAAGTCCATCAAAATTTTCAAAAGTCTCAATTGAATACACCCCTTTAGTGTGACATTATGGACCATGTCTAAATTTGTCTTCAAATAATTGTTTGGATAATTTATCTTTATTATTTTAAAGTTATTTTCAACTTTTATCAACAAAATTATTCTTTATTTTAAAACTTATTTAGAACTTGTTTGGTTTCATTTTAATTCTATTTAATTCAAAGGTTAATAAAAACACATTTTTTATCATTCATAATTACTATTAACTTATTTATCACGCGTATCGATGGAATTAAAGTTTTAGAAAGTCAAAAAGAACGAAAATGCTATTTGCCCAGGCTCCAAGACCGACTCAAAACCAGGGAAATAAGTTAATCACGTGTAAATCACGTGTATACGGCAACTTGGAGGGAAAACCCAATTTTTCATTATTTTAGAACCCTTTCACAGTGGAGGAAACCCAATTTGGAAGTTACAGTGGAGGAAACCCAATTTAACACCAAACTTCAACCTCCGATTTACATTACCTGCTCTCTGCTAGATCGAAGAGAGATCTTCCTACCCCCCTTTCATGAGTAGCACGACTGATCGAGAGGGGAGTCAGTAGTTTCGAAAATCTGCCATTTCATCTCCTACCCCCATTTCATTTCGATCGCATCCCATTTCTACCGGAAGCCATATTCTCCGATTTGCTTGCTGATCTCCGACCATTTGGACATTGACTTGTTCGAGACTTACATCCTCTTCTCTGATAATTTCTTTTACAACATTTAAGATGGCGGATGAACCAATTGACGGTAAAATTTGTTTCCTAATCGTTTCTTAATTCCCAGATCTGATTTTCTATTTGTGCGTTTGTATTGCTATCAGTTTTTTCTGGTCTAGAGGTGAATGATAGCACAGAAAATCGTTTCTAGCTAGCTGCACTCACTTGTCTGTTAAGAATAATACATGCATTTTCCTGATTCATATAGTTTCGGTTATCAGTCTTCCAAATAGTATTGTGCTATCTCTGGTTTTCTGAAAAATTGATTTTGGTGTTAAATAGCATATGATTTGCAGTGCAAAATATAGAATGATATGGCAGTTTAGGAAGCTCACAAAATATATCCAGATCGTTTCACTGTGAATGGGTCATGAAAATATATCCATATATTTATTTCAATTGAAGTATATAGGCTTAATCATGGTATTGATTACGGAGAACACATATTTGTTGTTAATTATACAGTTTTCAACCAAAATATTTTATTTGTTGACTAAAAATGACCATTTTATTGTTGTCGTGGCAGAACAAATTATGGACCAAATTGGGAGTGAGAAGGTGACAGAGTCCGTGAACGTGGTGGAAGGTGAAACCTCTACGGGAGTTGGTGCAATTGTACCCGAGGTGGGAATGTTGTTCAAAAATGAGAAAGATATGTATGATTTCTACATGACATATGTTTACACAGTGGGGTTTCCAGTTAAGAAAAGGAATTCAAAAAAGGGCGATGATGGACGTTTGAGATATCTAACGTTAACATGTAGCCGAGAAGGCGGAAGCCTCGGTAAGAGTAGCGGTTCTTTGAAGCCGCAACCAACAGTTAAGATGGGTTGTAAAGCTAGGATATCTTCATCTTGTGATGGTATGGGAATTTGGAGAATTAACGCGGTAAATCTCGATCACAATCATGAAACAAGTCCTTCTAAATCTAGGCTATATCGATGCAACAGACAAGTGAGTGCAGCTATGAAACGGAAGCTTGAGGTGAATGATTTGGCAGGAATTCCGGTGCATAAAAGTTACAACTCTGCAGTTGTAGAAGCAGGTGGATACGAGAAATTGACTTGTATTGAAAAGGATTGTCGGAACTATATAGAACGAGCGAGGAGATTACGATTTGGAGAAGGAGATGCGGCAGCAATTCAATCTTATTTTTCAAAAATGCAAGCACAATGCTCAGGATTTTACTTTAGTATTGATTTGGACGACGAGTCGCGGCTACGAAATGTTTTTTGGGCAGATAATCGGTGTAGGAAGGCGTACAAGGAGTTTGGCGATGTTGTATCCTTTGATACCACCTACCTCTTAAATAAATATGACATGCCATTCGCTCCTTTTGTTGGCGTAAATCATCACGGACAATCGACTTTGCTTGGTTGTGGTTTGGTTTCGAATGAAGACACAGAGACTTTTGTATGGTTGTTCAAGACATGGCTTCAATGCATGCACGGTCAATCTCCAGCTGGTATTATTACCGATCAAGATAGGGCAATGCAAAATGCCATTCAGATTGTTTTGCCAAACACAAAGCACAGGTGGTGTTTATGGCACATTTTGAAGAAGTTGCCTGAGAAGTTTGGCTACCATGATGAGAAGGGTCCGATATTTGGGGCTATACATAGACTAGTATATGATTCGCAGTCCACTGAAGAATTTGAAGACGGTTGGATGACGATGATTCGTACGTATGGATTGCACGACGATGATTGGCTATCAGGATTGTATGAGAATAGGGGACGTTGGGTTCCTTGCTATCTGAAAACTAGTTTCTGGGCTGGGATGTCAACTACACAAAGAAGCGAGAGTATGAATGCGTTCTTCGATGGGTACGTGCAGTCGAAAACATCGTTGAAACAATTTGTTGAACAATACGATAAATTCGATCTCATTATTTGTTCATAATTCGATAAATTCAGGGCTGTTCGACACCTATTTCATTTCCCATTTCACAATATTCGATCCCAACACAATTTCCCATATCACAACATTTATTGTCCGGACATTTGATCAATCCACCGTCAACGAACTTCATGTATAATTTACAAGGTACAAGTAGTTCTCTTATTTATGAGATAAAACTTAATTATGTTGATGATGAAACTTCAAAAATCGTTCATTATGTTTTTTTTTAGGGCAATCTATGTCTGTATACTATCCAAGCTTACCACGTGAAGACGGTAGTGGCTCGTGAATGGTTTCTTGTGATTGAACTTTATGAAACATTATTTGTAATACACATGTAACAATGTTAACCATTGAGTTAACGCATTTTATCGAAATTATTTGTTTCGACATTGGTTATCGATATCATTATGTTGATTTTACAATTTTTGTATTCCTTTTCGTAGGGTTTTTTTTTCTTATCTTTCGTGAAGGAAACATTGGCATATTTCGTTTCCTATTAACCGTTTATTTAAGACAATACATAGGTGGAGGGAGAAACACGCTCTTTTGAAATGATTAGTCTCTTTAACCAAGCATAAGAGTTCATACACGAAATAACGTTACATCGGGTTTTTTTCCCACTACAAAACATTTCGGTAAGCAAACTAACATGAAATAATCAAGCTAACTGCTTCCCTTTGGCATCCATTTTGGCAATTACTTTTTCAGCCCGAACCGTGACGTTCACCGATATTTGGAGCTCTTCATCGTCACTTATTCGAACTCGAGACTGGAACATCCGAGACATGTCTTCAATTGTTTCATTCTTCGCATGGTTACTCGAGCTTGTACATTCACGTTTATATGGACCGCTTGAATCTTCCTTAACCACCCAATCCCAAAATCCACAATTGTTACTGCAGCAAATGAATAATTTCCCTTTATTTTTACTCTCCTTCTCCACGACAAAACATTTCTCAAATCCATTCTTACATAGCGGGCAAGGGCGTTTCTTCTTGCAATCGGCAAAGAAGTGGTCTTTGGCTCTACAGCTATGACATATTCCAGAGTTCCTGCCTGTCATTCTAAGACACTCAACCAAAACCAACAATGTTGTAGGAGTCAGTTTCACTGGACAATGCACCAAATCTTGCAAAACTGAAAACTACGCAAACATACAACCTAGATAAGCTATTGACAACTACAATTCATTACAATGCCAAGCAAAATCAAAACACATTGCCCTATTTCATCAATTACAGTTCAAATTCTCGCTGCCATCAAAAGATTAGAAGCCCCATTTTATCCACACATCACACTGGACAATGCACCAAACCTTGCAAAACTGAAAACTACGCAAAAATCCAATCTAGATAAGCTATTGACAACTACAATTCATTACAATGCCAAGCAAAATCAAAACACATTGCCCTATTTTTTCAAAATCTGCCATCAAATTATCGCTGCCATCAAAAGGCATGTTGCCCCATTTCATCCACACATCACACTGGACAATCAATTTCTACTAAAACAGATAACATTCTACCTGGGCAGAGTTGAACAACGTCGCTCGAAGAAGTCTACGTTGTAAAATTGTTGAAACCAGTAACGAGAACACGTTGTTGGGCTCACCTGATGACGGTAAATTTCTTCGGATAACCTCTAGACGGCGACGCCTTTCACGCCTGCAACGTCGTTCGGAGATGGTGAAGGCTTCAACGGCGTTCGGAGATGGTGGGTCGAGCGACGCCGCGTGTTTTCACAGTCGCGAGGAGTGGCGAAATTTTGGCACCAACTCTTGCCGGAGATGGTGGCTTCTGATTGGGGATATTGATTTTGGGAATCAGCTCTTCGATTTCCAGATGGTGAGCAGTGGGTAGGGTTTCGAATTTGG
Source organism: Fraxinus excelsior (assembly GCA_019097785.1). Lineage (NCBI taxonomy): Eukaryota > Viridiplantae > Streptophyta > Magnoliopsida > Lamiales > Oleaceae > Fraxinus > Fraxinus excelsior. Next base: position 4,011,695 of record CM032623.1, on the reverse strand, counting down.
GGGAGTCACTTCTCTTGGTTTCGAAGGTAGAATTTGGGGGAGTCAGTTCTCTTGGTTTGGTTCACGACTCATTTTCCATTATTTTTCCTTTTTTTTTTTTTTTAAAAGATGCCACGTCATCTGTTTTTAGATCGGTTTGTGCTTCACCTGGACGAGTAGCACGACTCCAAAAAGAATCCCAAACAATAACTTAATGCTTATAAGTAAATTTATTTCTGGAAAAAGTAAACTGTAAGCTATTCATCAGTGCACAAGCATCTCAATTCCTCTACCAATAAGTCAACAAATGGCAAAATCGTGTTTCACTGGGATAATCTAACAGGTTAAACTTTAAGAGCCATTATAGCGATTTTATTTTCCAACTTTTAACGAATTAGTCGGCTTGTATAAATATGAAGCCGTGTAGCGCGGGCAGTTCAGATAAGCAGAGCGGTCAATTACTGGGAGCCGAGCGGCGCGAGTGGAGAGGAAAGAGAGAACGAGTGGGCGAGCGAGTTAGGGTTTTGAAAATCAGCAAATCGGTTCGAAAGGTCAGTGAATACGTGAGTGCCCAGAGCTGTTCTCCAATAATTTTCTTGTATCTTTTGCGAATTTTGTTCTCTTAGGTATTTTATTTGATTCATCCTCGAGAACTCTGAGATAAGATGGTGAGTTTGATTTGGTATATGACGATGATGATTGTGTGTTGTGAGAAAGAGGTGTGTCTATTGTTGTTGCGTGCAGGAAGAGTGCGTGAGCGATTGAGAGTTGGTGAGAGAGAGGGAAACTCGAGAGAGCTGCCTTTCTTGATTTCAGAAATTTCTGGATTTACCTCAACATGTCCGACCGAAAGCTTGTCGTAAGTCTAAAATTTTAGATTATGTAGTTGCTCTTGATTCGGAATATGCGTTTGGGTATGTATCATGTATCATGTATGTATAATGTGCATCTTGTTACATTAAGGTTTTGGGCATTCCTTGGGATGTGGACACAGAAGGACTGAGAGAATACATGAGCAAGTTTGGGGAATTAGAGGACTGCATTGTGATGAAGGTTAGTAAGAAAATATGCTTTTATTGTATTATACTTGTCTAACCTGTTAATAAAAAATGTGTTTATAGGATGACCTATGTTTTCTGAAGTCTCACAAATTCAGGTTTCTGATGACAGAATCAGAACCAATGGAAAAATTACTGTTTCTCCAGTAAACAGTTGTTGGATTATTTTTAATTTAGAATGTGTATGTGCATTTGTGTTTGATTGGACAATAATAGAATCCAACAAAAAGCTGTTGCCTTTCTGGTGCGAAATTGTTCCGTACTCAGCAGAAACTTAATATGATGAAAACAATCTTTTGAGTTCAGTGATTTCTACAAATAAGCACTGTTAGGAGGATTTGTTATCTTTTTTCTTTTGTGATGTCAGGAGCGGACAACTGGTCGATCTCGCGGTTTTGGATATGTCACATTTGCAGCAGTTGAGGATGCAAAGGTACTCAATTAGGACTGGCGTGTGCTTCGAGTGTTTTTATGTTAGCTCTGTTTTCTACTTCATTTTTCTCTCTTTGTATATTGAGAGGATAATTTCAAATTTACGGATTACGGTACCTTGTATTTTGTAGGCTGCATTGACAAGCGAGCATGTCCTTGGTAATAGAATGTTGGAGGTCAAAATAGCCACACCTAAGGTTATCTTCTCTGATAATTCAGCTATTCTAATTTCTACAGTTTGCTACTTTAATGTTGTAATTATTGCCTGTTCAGTTTGCTTGTACCTCCAGCGTTTGCTTTAGAAGATTAGAAGCTATATAATATTATTCTGACTCTTGGTGTTTTTTCAAACCTTGTACTACAGGAGGAGATGAGAGCTCCACCAAGTAAAGTGACCAGGATTTTTGTGGCCAGGATTTCACCATCTGTGACTGAATCTATGTTCAGAAGGTATCTTTTCTGGAATACTCCATGTTGACTTCAGTGTGAATCTGAAATACTGCTTAATTGGATGATTTGTTACATTTTCGTGGCTTTTGCGCTCTTACTGAAGTCTAAATTTTGTGTACATTATCGTAGTCATTTCGAGAGATATGGGGACATAACAGATTTATACATGCCAAAGGTTTGTATTGCTGTCACTTCCTATCAAACATAATGCTGCCATTTTATTGCACCTACTCATTTCATTTGTTTTTGTCAGGATCCAACTGCCAAGGGCCATCGTGGGATTGGATTCATCACTTTTGCAAATGCCGGTAAATCGGTTTCAGTGTTCTTTCTTGTTGTTGTGTTTCCAATTGGTTGGAGCGACTATTCTGACTTGTTACACGTGCCTTTTTAGATCTTCATACCACTTTGTCCACATTGTAGCCTCTAACATATAGGACCAAAGATTTTGATATCCTAATTTATTGAATAAATGCTTAATTCTGACAAGCAATGTGCATATGTACGGGAAGCCTTTTTCTGGAACCGAACGAAGTTATCTTCCATCTTGTTGTCTTCTGTGGCCTACTTTCTCCGTCTGGCCTTATATATGAAGTCCTCATTCATCTGTACAATATCATTTATTTTGCCTTTTGGTTATTGCATATCCTACAGCTTCACAGGTCGGAGTACCATCCTCCTTAACCTTTCCAATTTAAATGAAAAATGAAAAAATAGTGAGAAACATTATTTCTGGCGGGATTTTTTTTTACGTTTTAATGGGTGTATGAAGATTGAATTGAACCATCGTGTCAGTTGTCATGATTTTGAAACTGTAAAGATGTATATTTAGGTTGTCATATTAACATATTTAGAAGGCTAAGGAAAGATGACCTTTAAAGGAGAATGTTTTCCTGACTGCTTACGGTTGCCTACTCCTGCTCTATATTTTTTTCTGAAGCAATCAAATTCTGAGATCATCTGGATTGTGATGTATAAACTGTCCTCGAGTTGCATTTGCATGTGGAATTCTTCGTCTCCGCATGATGTGCAGTTTTATGGCTAACAGTGATTGCTGTGAAATTAAATCCTTTCTTCATTCTGATCTTCCCACAGAGGCAGTGGATGATCTGATGGCTGAAACCCATGAGTTGGGAGGTTCTACTGTAGTTGTGGATAGGGCAACCCCAAAGGTAATTTCAGCCTCACGTGGCTTTTACTTTTAGCTAATCACCGTCCTATTTAAGCATTTGCATGCATAATTTTCCTGCAGAATCTTGTAATAGTTTTAGCTACTAGTTAGATGTTCTACCTCCTTTAAACTCCTCACCACCACCACCAACCTGTGCTTTCCCTCTCTCCTGTACTTCCACCTCGGGAGAGGGAGGGAGGGGGAGAGAGCTAGTGGGTTCCAATTTTGCAGGTTGGGATTTTTTCCATTATGACATAAAAGACGTGGTTGGAATTTTTAGTTCTATTTTTAATCGTTGTTCCTATGCCACCTATATTCTGTATAGGAGGATGACTTCCGACCAACAAGTCGAATGCCTCAGGGTGGTGGCTATGGTGCCTATAATGCTTACATGCATTCTGCGACTAGATATGCCACACTTGGTGCTCCAACCTCGTATGATCATCCAGGTCCTATGTATGGAAGTAAGTTAATTTCCGTACACATTTTCCTTATATCATTTTAACTATAAGCTAGATGCACCCAAGTTAATAATAATCCCCAAATTAGGAGGGGAAGCAGTTCGTGGAATGGGCAAAAAGATTTTTGTTGGCAGGCTTCCTCAGGAGGCAAGTGTAGAAGACCTTCGTCAATACTTTGGGAGATTTGGTCGTATTTTAGATGTTTATGTTCCAAAGGTAAGTAGAGAAGTGGCTTTATATAACTCACAATTCGATAGATGACTGTTTATAATACAAACTTACTATTTTGTGTAGGATCCCAAGAGGACTGGTCACAGGGGATTTGGTTTTGTGACTTTTGCCGAAGATGGTGTTGCAGATCGTGTAGCTCGAAGATCTCATGAAATATGTGGACAACAGGTTTGAGTCCTTTTCTGCACTAGCAAACCATTGTGTGTTGGAGAAATGAGTTTGATAAGAAGCCTGCTAAACTAGTTTTATCGTAAGTACAGAGAACTCGAGATGTGACTAGACTTTGATCTGCAAAATCTTACATGAAATGAAGATGCTCTCATTTGGCTTGAGGCTATTAGGCATTAGAATCCAAGTTACATGCTAAATTAGTGAATGTTTGGATCAAAATTTAAGTTCTAGTACTTAAAAATGCTTGCTGAAAGCTGTTAATGAATGACACGGTGAATGGTAACATTAGAGTCTCCTTTTGATGTCTTAAAGGTGGCAATAGATTCAGCTACACCAATTGATGATGCTGGTCCCAGTAGTAATTTCATGATGAACAATCCTGAACCATTTGGTTATGGTGGACCTCTGCGTACCTATGGCAGAATGTATGGGAGCTTAGATTTTGATGATGTAAGTATGAATTTATATTTGTTGCGTATTACTGTCTAGATAATAAGTGTAATGAATAAGCTGCTTCGTGTATCATCAAGAATATACCAACTCGACTACTCCTCTCGTTTCCCACTGTATGTTTACTGTCTCAATTTCCTGCATTGTGTCTCATGGATGCAGCTATTCTTCTCTTGTTGTTAGTTTTCCATTTTAAAAAATGCTACTTTTTAATTACTATATGCAAAACCAACATTAAGAAGGGAAAATATTTTTGAGATAGATCAAGTTCTTTTACATTAAAACATACCTTGAATAAAGTGCATTGTTAGGATGGAATTATGTTATGGAAAATAATTTTCTCCATCATGTAAGTGGAGAAATGTGGAGTGTTATATTCTCACAAGAATATCCAATGGCCTTTTTTGGAAATTGGAATTTCATTCCAGAATCCAGATGTCAATGACAGATGCCCTAATCTAAATGTGGTATGTGGATACCCTGGAGACATGTAAATTAATCTAAATGTGGTCTGTGGATACCCTGGAGACATGTAAATTCTCTTCTCCATCTTTAAGATCTTGTGTCAAGTTCATAGAGTAGTTGCTGTTGCTATTCAACACTGTCTGGGTAACCTTGAAGATAGCTAGGATTCTGTTGATTAAAGTTGTTATAGGAGATAATGTAGGTACTATACCAAGAGTGGTTAGAGATAAACACAGATATTAGTTTGAGGTCTTAAACACCACGAATAAGATTTATGAGTTGCATTAGGAAGAAACTATAGGATGACATGGAGGAAATAGTGCACACTAAAACTTTAGAGGTATCTCGGAGAAGTATTAATGGACAGTTAGGAAAGGGCCTTTGACATTCTTGGTTTATGTTCTCATCGTAACAAAAACCTTTTCCAGGAAGAGGGTTGGGCACTTTAGTACTTTTAAGAATGGGTTGAATGGGAGTGATATTTTTCCTTACTGGCAGGATAGATTGATTTATTCGTCAAGATTGCAGAGTTTACCCTAGAGAATTTGGCCATACCAAGGAAGTTAAGAATGGGTCGAGTGGTAGTGATATTTTTCCTTGCTGGATAGATCGATTTATTCGTCAAGATTGCAGAGTTCACCCTAGAGAATTTGGCCATACCAAGGAAGTTAAGAATGTGTCGAGTGGTAGTGATATTTTTCCTTGCTGGATAGATCGATTTATTCGTCAAGATTGCAGAGTTCACCCTAGAGAATTTGGCCATACCAAGAAAGTGGTAGTGATATTTTTCCTTGCAGGATAGGTCGATTTATTTGTTAACCCAAGAGAGTTTGCCCACACCATGTAGAGTATAGGCCTTAGTTTTTTTTTTTTTTTGGGTGGGGGCTACTAACAAGTTTAATAATGAGGAGCATAAAAAAGGTTGTGGTGGGACCTAATGAACGAGTTTAAAGTGTTTACTACATTCAATACAAAATGTTTAAGAGAATCTATGAATTTGGATGATATAGAAAGAAAAGAACCTATTCTTTAGTTTGCTAAATTAGTTCGAGTTGAAGACCACTTGCATGAGAACCATTTGAAACAAGTTGGGCGCATTCAGAAATGGCTATTAATGCAAGATTTATAAAAAGTGATAGAACCAGTGATGGTAGCAAAAATACAATTACTGACTTAAAAAATCACATTATAGGAAGTAATTACTAGTAAAATTGCCATTTTTTATCAGGGAAAAAATTAATGTTAGGATCTGATGGCATGTGTTCTCTTTACCATGTCTATAAGTTGAAGGAGAAAGCTATTGCCATTTAACTTGTTATGTGGACTGCACTTTTTAGTACATAAAGCATAATGTCGATAACAATTTTCTGGTAGAAACATAAATACTTCAATCCATTCTCAGCTATTGTTTAGTAAAAATGTAGATGCACCTGACATGGTAGTTAATTGTGTTAATTATCTGGTCGTTTTAAATGATTTTGGCAATTTGATGTCTGCATCTTCTTTGCTTTTGAGCTATAATGCTAACCCTTTTTTACCTATTATTTGGCAGTGGGGTTATGGCATGGGTGGTGGTATGCGCGGCGGCATGGGTGGTGGTGGTGGTATGCGTGGGGGCATGGGCAATGCTATGCGTGGTGACATGGGTGGTGGCAGGCCTTCCCGTGCAGATTACAGGTATAGGCCTTACTAGAGGTTGAAAGGAACCGCTGAAACTCTACTGAAATTTATTTTTAATGACACAATGCCTTGGTGCATCTGCTAATGGTCTTGTGCCGACTGTTGAAGTCCTCATCTATGAGACTGGTTCCAAATTTACTGTGTTATTTTGTTCTGGTTTGATTCTGTTGGAAAATAAGACATTTTTTATACCCTCTATAATGCTCTACTTTATGCTAGCAGCTCTTGTTTTTAGACACAACATTTAAGAACAGCGTGCTGTCCATTTCCTGTTACTTCGTGCTATAAGGCTTAAGACCATATGGTTGCGTTTGAATCTTCTCAGTAGTAAATAATTTCACTACTGTGAACTTTGAAGTGAAGGGAGATATATTCTTTTTTGAATTTCCAGATTCATAAACGCCATGCATGGCACCTTGGTAAATTTTCAGGTTGCCTAACTAAACCGTTAACTTAGAAGTTTACTTGTAAGTACCACGAATAAGTTAAAAGTTAATTTATATGGTTTGTTGGCAAGTTATAAGTACGGAAAAGTATCATATTTTCAACATGTTTGGGACAGAAGTTCAATTAAAATAAATGCAAGTTTTATTTTAGCCAAACATGCCACCAGCAAAATGATTTTGAGATCTGTTTATTCGTGCATATGTAGGAATGACAATGGTTTAGGGTCAGTTTGGTCAAAACTATAATTGCAACACCAAATTTTTGGTCATACTATAATCGCACCATATGCACGTAAGTCGGTTCAGTTCGGCTCGATTCGTATCTTGGTTCTGTTTGGTTAATAATCGTGAAAATAAATTATTTTTTATAAATTTAAGCTCCAACGTCCAACAGTCAAATTGAAAAAAAAAAAAAATTATGAAGAAAAGTCAATAAAAACAAAAACAAATTATTAAGTCAATTTAGCAAATAATATCTCAACTTCCTAATGCAAAATTCGAATTTAACAAACAATATTATCAATATAGGTCAAGACTCTTACTAGCATAAGTCATTCTTCCTCACAACTCTTACTAGTATAGGTCAAGACTTAAAGTTGATTCCTATATAGTAAATAAGAAATGTAATTAGAGTAATAATACAACCATACTACCTAATCAAGAATGGTCTTAACTGAAGACCTTTTCGTCAATGTCCTCCTCACTAAACCTTACACAAGCTCCGGAGTATGATGAAGAAGTGGAATTTTCTACACATAATAGAGAGAAAAATTAACAATAAAAGAAAGTTTTGTAAGTTTGGTTTCCAATTTTCAATTTTAACATGTGGGGTTAGAGTTATGTTATTGAGTTAAGGGTTTACTAGTAATATTAATTGAGCCAGAATTTTGGGAAAGTCCAATTGTCAAAATTGTCCAATTAATTTTGGGAAAGAATAATGAAAAGCCCAATTGCCCAATTTTTTTTTTTAACAGGTAATCGATTCGGGGCGGTGCACGTCACTAAATACCATACACGCCCCGCCCTGAACCGAGTCATTAAAATCAAAACCATAACCATCTCATTGCACCATCGGTTCGATTATTTTCGCTCCATTCATTTTGGTTAATCGCGGTTTTCAATTTTAACTATTCGACTCGCCATCCTTATGCATCTGTAAGAATGTTAAGCTTGTTTTCTTCTCAATCGATATTATCATCAATTTTTATTTATTTATTTATTATTATTTTCACTCATTCTACAAAGTGGCTAGTGGCTTGCACGAGTGATTTGCTACTCGGTTCGTGCTCGTGGCTCATTCCAATAAAGTATAAACATCTCTAAAGGTCCGTTTGATTACAAATGTGAAAAATGTGTGGAAAGAAAATGAATTCCAAGAAATTGAATTGTCTAGAAATTGTTTTACTGGGAATCTTAATTAATTATGTTTGAATGATATAATTTTCCACCTGAAAAATATTGAAATTTTGGATCTTTTGGTGTTCATTTGACTTTGTTTTTAATAGAAATTGTCCATTATATGGATTTTTTTTTTCACAATTATGGATAGAATTTCTTTTCATTGCCAATTTTTTTTTTTTAAAGATAAAAAAAAGTTGCTGGAAAACCAATTCTCACCAAATTAGTGGGACCAATTCAAGGAAACACGTGTGAAGCAAATCAAGAAAAATAATTACATGGAAAAGTTTTTGCATCAAACAAGGCCAAATACAAAGTTAGAAAATATTTTTCATTTTTCATGAAAAATCTTGGACTATCAAACACACCCTAAGTTTTCTACGTAACGGAGTAGTTATAGATGCTATGATTACGGTTGTACATGTATATTTACAATTCACAAATTTATTTATCAAAACATGACGTGGCGAGATTTGAGTTAATCAAAATTTCATCAACAAAAAAAAAAAATAATAATAATCTAATTTCGTTTAGCTACTAACCCACATTACGTACAACCGTTTAAGTGATGAAGAAATTGACAATTTTAATATAATTGATAGTTCACTTATCAATTTTTAAATAAAGATATACAACAAGCATTTTTGTATTGTAGAAATTATTTCAGGGGTCTCTATTCAGGCCCTCGAAAAGATGAGGCCAAAGTCTAAATCAGATAAGAATTGCGTGCATGTATCTTTTGACGCATACGATTCGAAATATAATAGCAAAAAAAAAAAAAAAAGTGAAATTGAAAGAATGTCTATTGATTCTAGTACTTCCTAGTCTTTTGTTATAGTAGATTTTATTTTTTCCCTTGACTGAAAAAAAAGGAATTGTTTTTCGATCTTTCACTGAAAACTAATATTGACTCCTTTCTGGGGGAAGGAAAAAAGGAAGACATTAAGAGGATGTTTGGTGAGAATTAAAATTAGATTTTTAGTAAATTGTAATAAAAGTTTTTGAAATGTGTGGTTGAAAAGTTATGGGACTCCTGAAAGATGTGGTCAACATTGATTGTTTGATTTTGACTTGGATTAAAATCAAATTAAAATCGTTGAATTAATTTAAATGTACTCTTATATCTGACAAGTTAAAAATTGATATAAAAA